>PISX010007419.1:0-50838 GCA_004024625.1 Mellivora capensis
TCTCCTCTTTTCCCTTCAGAACTAAAGGATGTGAGCTGAGATCTAGAATATTCTCCTGCCCTGATCACTGCTGAGACCTTACTCTCCAGATGCTGAGCTCTTTACTCTAAAAATCTCATGACTACAAAGGATTTGGGAGCAGAATCTTCTCTGATGGTTCCCTGCCAAAATGCCATCTTTCACAGAGGAACAGTAGGGGAACATTTTATTTCATGTTCTCACTAGATGGACTTCTATTTCCAAATGGCTTTAGAAAGTTCTCTCTTATAGGGGTCTAAATTTGCCTCCCTCAAACATCTGGTCTACTGTTCCTCCTCCCGTGGCTACACAAAACAAGAGTGCCCCCTTGGCCCTGAGCAGCTTTTAGTCAAGGTGAGCTGTAGCCATGTCTTCCCTCTTTTGCCTCCACAAATTTCTATATTGGGCTCATCATCCCTAGCTCTTTCCAAGACTTTTCAACTGACCAAGCACCTTGGAGGTACCCTGGCATCATGGGGAAAAAAAAACAAAAACCTTAGCTTAGAATTCAACGCCAGGGGTCCTTGATCTGCCTCAAAACTGTCTGGGTATATTGGTTAAATGGCTTGTCCTCTCCAGACCTTGCCTCCACTTCCATTATTGTGAGGGTTAGACTAGGTAAGCTTTGAGGTTGTAGGGTGGGTTCTTGAAATGCTTTTAAAATGTTGCAGGCAGGGGCGCCTGGGTGGCTCAGTGGGTTAAAGCCTCTGCCTTCGGCTCAGGTCATGATCCCAGGGTCCTGGGATAGAGTCCCGCATCAGGCTCTCTGCTCAACAGGGAGCCTGCTTCCTCCTCTCTCTCTCTGCCTGCTTCTCTGTGATCTCCGTCTATCAAATAAATAAATAAATAATCTTTAAAAAAAAAAAATGTTGCAGGCAAGGGTCACCTGGGTGGCTCAGGGGATTAAGCCTCTACTTTTGGCTCAGGTCATGATCTCAGGGTCCTGGGATCGAGCCCCACATCGGGCTGTCTGCTCAGCGGGGAGCCTGCTTCCTCCTCTCTCTCTGCCTGCCTCTCTGCCTACTTGTGATCTCTCTCTGTCAAATAAATAAATAAAATCTTTAAAAAAAATATGTTGCAGGCACATGCTGGTCTTGACCTGTATCATCACCTATGGTATAACCCTTCTTCACCTGGATTATAGTATTCGAACAGTAGAAACGGGCAGAGAAGAGTAGACTTCACACTGGCCCTTTATTGTATTAAAATAGACACAAAACCTCACCTTTTATTTCATGCCATGTGTATGAAATAAAACTAACAGAAATCTAGAGGAATCAGCCTGGGGGCCTGGCATTGCTTCACCCTGGCTCTGACTACCAGAGGAGTCCAATCTTCCCTTTCCAGGCAGTTGTTAGAATGTTCCTGCCCCATGCAGTTGTATGCTTGTTCCCTCCCAGGCCTAGAGGTGGAAAAATCTCCCTGCTTCCTTTCCCATGTGGAAGATACAAGCAAGACAACCCCGGCCTATGATTTTATGAATGGAACTGAAGAGAAAGCATCAATGGAGGACTTGTCTGTTTGAAGTCAAAGGGGCAGAGTGAGACTGCTAGCTAGAAACACAGAAAGGTGTTGTCTGGGCTCCAGTGACAGAAGTCATGTCAGGGACTTGACTAGTCCATGCTAGGACTGGAAATGTAATAACCTTCCAGTCGAAGAGCCAGGAAAACCAACATCACCGGGGTCTGCGTCCTTCATCTGAACCGAGCAACCACGCTCCCCTTTCTGACCAAGGGAAGGTCGGTTGGTCAGCTTTTTTGTCTGTCTTGCCTCCCCCACTTCCTGCACTTCTTTCCCAGTGGCACGCTCACACTTCCTGCTGCCGGTTTTGCAGCCAGAACTGAAAAATAATTCTAAATCTTGTAGTGCGTTTAGTGTCTAAAGGCCTCACATCCCACGGACACAAACAAGGCATGGGAGAGGCCTTAGTCCCACTTTCCCGATGAGCCTGTGGTTGAAAACAGGAAATCGTGCAACACTCAGGCCTCTTGTAAGCGAGACTGCCTTGACTAAGCCCCTTCTTGTGGAGCTGGGTTGGGCCTAATAGGGACTATGTTCCGTCCGGTGGGGGAGTGGAGGAGAAAGGCAGAAAGCACCAGTGTTTAAAAAAAAAAAAAAAAAAAAAAATTAGCCAAAATCTTAGAGAGTTATTTTCCAAATCTGGGCTTCTGCCCAGTGCCCAGTGCTCCATTGCCAGTCCCAGAACCCTTTCCTTCCAGATGATGGGATGAGAGGGAAGGAACATAGCTGGATGGTTCTTCCTGCACAGCCAAACTTCCTACATGTGTAGGAGCCCTCCCTGAGGCTCTCTGAAACAGGTCTGGCACCCATCCTGCACAGCTCATGGGGGCGGCCATAATCCCAGGAGGTCAGAACACAGAATCAAACCCCAGTATTCGGAACACATCCTTTGCCAATCAAACCTAGATCTGGTACACTCAGTGAAAATTTCTACAGCTTTGTAGAAATGACTAGTATTAAATGAAAACTCCTTCCTGCATATCTCTTTCGTTTATGAGGACGCCTATGTCTATCCTTTATGAAGTGTTTTGATATTCGGGCATCCCACCGGAAGCTCAAGACGTGTCTTGCTGTCCCGCAGCGCAGGTGAGAAGACTGAGTCCTGTAGAGGGGAGGAAATCTTCCGAGAGTCCTAGGGAGTGAGTGGCAGGGCTGAATGAGGACCCGCACAGCCCTGTTCCACCACCGGCCAGCTCTTCATCTCACAGTTTCTCTTGGCAGCTGGTCCCTCCCAGGTGCTCACCTGAATGGAGCCCGGTTGGGCTGTGAACTGGCCCGAGGTCCGGGGAAAGAAGCCTGGACCAGGGCAGGAACATAAGGTGTGTTTCCCTTGGCTCGGTGGTCATCAAACGCAGACACTGCTCACCCTCACCCCACCACCGCCTCCTCCCCCTGTTCCGTACATCAAGTCCCTTCCTTTTGCCTTTATTTGCTCTGGAGATGGCTGAAAACCCGTCCTTGGCTGCCAGCAGGTCCCGAAGCCGAGGTCACTTCTCTTTCTTTAGAAAGACTCTGGGGATGGAAAAGTACAGCCAGCCCCCCAGTTCAGCTCCCTCAAAATATAAAGGGCCTCCTTCGGGCTCTCCCTGGACACTGAAAAGTCCCTGAATGTCACAACTGGGGGAAATCTCAGAATCATGGAATTTTAGATTGCAAGTCTTGGAATCACGGGCTCTTAAGAACGAGAAGCACAGAATCTGAGTTATAATCACCAAATCCGATTTGAGTAGAAAGAGGTTTACAGAGCAGTGCAGTCTAATAGAACCCTTTGGAGATGATGAATTTGTTCTGTGTCAGTATCGTCCACTATGAAAGCCACTGGCCACATGTGGTTGCCGAACACTTGAAATATTGCTGGTGTAAACGAACTGAATTTTTAATCAGATTTCATTTTAACTAATTTAAATTTAAGTAGCCCCATGGGGCTAGTGGCTACCACATCAGAGTGGTTATAAAGGTAACCAGTGTTTATGCAGAGTGGTTATGCAATGTAGCATAAAGGCAAACACAGGGGCTCTGGAGACAGAATGTCCAGGCTCAAATCCTCGCTCTGCCACTTAGCCACAGTGTGACCTTCAGAAAGGGACTCTCCCTCTCTGGGCCTCAATTCATTTCTCTATCTGTAAAATGGAAATAACACACCTACCTTGAAAGGCTCATGGGTGATTTATATGAGAGAATACAAGAAGTAAGCAACGTTGTTTGGAAGAGCTCCGTAAACCCACAGATCCCAGGATCTCCATCCCCCTCAAGAATCCAGGGCAAGAATCCAGGCTCTTTGTCTTCGGCCCAGGGAGAAAGGGTGTTGGGGTGGAACAAAGGAGACATTGCTCCTCTTGGTCAAGGGGACACCAGCCCAGCCTCCAGAGAACCCAGTGACGAAGCCTGGGCCCCAGGCTGGCCTCTTAGTTGGGCTGCTGACGCAAACCAAGCATCTCTCTCCCACTGTTTGGCTTGGAAACAAGGGTTCCAAAAACACACATTCCTGGTAAACAAGCCCAAAGAGAGAAAAACAACTCTGGAGGCTAATAAAGGAACCCCCTCTGTGAGCCAGGCCCGCCAGGGAGCTGAGACTTGGAAGGAGGTCCGAGCCAGGCCAGGGAGGCGCCGCCACAGCTGATGCGGCCACACTGGCTGGCTCCTGCCTGGGAGCAAGCACGGCCACCCGGAGGTGGTCTCGTGACAAGCACGTCGGGAGTACCGGGATGCTGTCTTGGCAGCGCTGCTCCCAGCTCACTGTGCAAACTTAGGGAAGGCTCCTCTCCTCCCTGGACCACAGCTGGCCCTGCTCATCTGCACAATGGGGAGGTTGTTTTAGATTGGCGCTGTTCAAAATTATGTAAGCCCTCTCTTTCAACGAGGTCTTCTGGGAAGTCCAATATTTGAAGTAGCTAAAAGCCTTTTGCATTTGTTGAAACATGAGTTCGCTATAATCTGTTCAACGAATCAGCTTGAAATTAAAAAAACAGCAGGTCCGCAGGAGTTGAGATGGGGACTGAAAGTCCTCCCCACTCAGACCCCTGAGGTTTCTTTCAGCCCTGACTTTCTAAGTCAGGTCAGATAGAAACCTTTCATAGTATCACCCCACCCCACCCCCAAACCTATCCCTTGACTCTGCTTCCAATTTTATTTTTTATTTTTTTTAAAGATTTTATTTACTTATTTGACAGAGAGAGATCACAAGTAGACAGAGAGGCAGGCAGAGAGAGAGAGAGGGAAGCAGGCTCCCTGCTGAGCAGAGAGCTCGATGCGGGACTCGATCCCAGGACCCTGAGATCATGACCTGAGCCGAAGGCAGCGGCTTAACCCACTGAGCCACCCAGGTGCCCCTGCTTCCAATTTTAATATTTCTTGCCAGAAGGGAAGAAGCTAAGGGAAAAATTTAGGGTGTAATGGGTGCTCAAGCCTAGGAGTGAAGTTGTTCTGGGGCAACTCCAAAGCAGCCCTGGAGTTTGGGACTAGAATCAGCCTAACTGAGGTTCCATAAAGGCATCTAAGATGCCACGTTTCACTGTTTCCTGGTGGTTAGGAGAGGCCCAGGGTGGAGCTTCAGGCTTTCCTCCTTGGCTCCCTCTAGGGGCCCCTGCTGCATCAGGGTGACCACAAATAGAGGGGATGAGAAAGAATATCAGAATCCAGGCTGTCACATACCAAAGATAACAAATACATGGTGGAAATGTCTCCACATGCTCCTGCCCCATGCATGTGGCAGACATTACTAATCGATCACATGCTTTCTTCCCCCAAAGTGCAGAGTGGCATCTGAATCCTGAACACCGCTCTTCTGGCAGCCACTACCAACGGACTGGTATTGTCAAGCCAGGAGAACACTCTATGCCATGCTTCTGATTTTAGAGATAGAGGAATTGAGGCTCAGAGAGGGAAAATAACTCACTCAGGGGTCACACAGCAGGCTGATATCGACGCTAAACTTCCAGATGTTCAGAAACATCCAGATGTTCACCTTGTTTGGCTGTTTCTTCTCTCATCTGATCAGTCTGGGACTCTAATGCCATGACTATCATGAGATGACCCAAAGGGATCCCCAGATGAGAAGGTTAACATCAAGTTTCTGAAAGAATCCAGTTCTGGACAGAGTTGATTATTTCTATCCTTATTTCTTTCTATAGACACCAAGCTCCATCCCTTGAGAGGGATGGTGAGGGTAGAGCTAATTTCCTGCCTAACACATCTCTTCCTCCTGGATAAGAAGAGGCTGCTTTTCTAAATAATTCTGCCAAGTCATTGCTTGCTGGCCCTGACTCTGCCCAGCCCAGGCATCCCGGAATTTAGGGTTGGGGTCAGGATCTGGGCTCTATGCTATAGAGAAAAGGTAGTAGCTTCATTAATCCCCAGGTTGGCTGAGAGCTCAGCTCCAGCCCTCTCTTTCCTCCTTTAAAGAGGGGTGAAGGGAGGAATAGTATTAGCCACATTGTGGGGGCCTCATGGCAAAGCCCTGAGGGCTGGGATAGGCCACACTGGCCCACAAAGAGAGAGAGAAAGTATCACTATCACCGATCATCCACAGGGCTTGTTGCCTGTAGAAGGAGGTGCACAGGCGTGAAACCAAAGTGACCAGATGGAAACCAACAAAGAAAGGAAGGAAGGAAAGAATTAGAAAGGAAGGAAGGAAGGACGGAAGGAAGGAAAGGAGAGAGGAAAGTGAACATTTGGACATTTCTGAGCATCTGGAAGTTAGGCTCAGACATCAGTTGGCTGTGTGACCTTCAGTGATTATCCTCCCTCTCTGATCCTCACTTTCACTCCCTGTAAAGCGCAGCCAGTGATTTGGTCCTGTATGTGTCCAACGTGTCTACCCCTTCATGGTAACCCGTAGTTATGTCTGGCTATGCACATCAGCATGTGGCTACAAGTGGCAGTCACATCTGCACGCCTGGCAGTGTGTCTATCATGAGGACCTATAGCCTTGAGGACGTCTGCGTGAAGCTGTGTATGTGTGAGTGTCCACTGGGCCCAGCATCTGTCTGTTGGGGCCCATGTAGATCAGCGCCCGGATTTGTACGTGCATCAGGTTGTATAACTGGAACTTGTCTGTGAGTCAACGTATGCCTCAGGGGGAGGCATGTGAGAGTGGGGCCTTCTGTCTTGGCCCATGTATGGAAGCATTTATTTTTAGCTATGCCAGTGGGTGCCTGTTGGTAAAATCGATATTTACAGTCTACATCCTTGTGGGTTTGTGTCTGTCCCTGTTGATCTCTGCACACTTGACTACCTAGCTAAATAACATGAAGGCCAAATATTCTTCTGTTTACCTCACATACTGAGCTCTTGCCTTTTCTCCACCGTCCTTTCCTATTTATAGTTTACTTATAGCAAGGGAAGTTGCTCTTGTAAATAGCAAACCCCAGCCACGTTCTTGGTTGACAAGTCTCTACAGATGGACAAAGATTTTAGCAGGACTGTTACGCAACTCAAGATCCCTTAGCTCCTCCTCTCGTTTCCTTTCCAACTAGGGACTCAGGGGTTAAAAGTGTAGGCCAGCTATTTCTTCTCATGAAAGCAACCTCTGGGATTTAGGTTTGCAGGACTTTGAACCTGGAAGGACCCCTGGAGGCCACCTAGATTCCCCATTAAACACATTAGGAAACGGAGGCCCAGAGAGGGGTAAGGGTCTTACCTAATCACTCACTGTGAGTTGTGACTCGCCTGTGCTATCCCCTTGTCCAATGCTCTTTTCACACTGGAGGGTACAACACTCTTGGGAAATACAAAGGTGCCCAAATAAAAATGGATTTAAACAACATTTATTTTGTTTAAGTGTGCCTGTTAGCACTTTTAATAAAGAGAAGTTATAAGCAAACCCCAAGATGATAGAGCTGTCAGACCAAAAAAGCTGGAAATGATTTCACCAAGTCTTTGCATGCCCTGAGTTTATCGGTAGAACCCGGCTGCATGGTGGGCTTGGGGGACCACAGTGTATCAAGTATTTCCTGCATAGCATCCCATTTCTTCCACATGATATCCCTTCGAGGTGACCGCTGTTATTACTCTTTAACCAAGGGATAAACTGGGGCTCAGAACGGAGAACCCATTAGGTCAAGGTCAAATGGCACCTCCCGAAGGAAGGCCAAAGGAAGGAACAACAGCACAACTCGGGTCTTCAAACACTGGATCAAGGAGGCTATCACAGCCCCACAGCTGCCCTGGGATCCTGGGAGATCAATAGGGCTGGACCTGGAGTTTGCTGTCCTGATATTTGGGGATTGAGTGGCCGTGGGGGACATTCAGATGGAGCCTGATGTTCTGAGTGTTTCAGTGTCCCCTCCCAGTCAGCAGGCAGAAACCCTGAAAAAAAGGTTACCGTGGCAACTCACATTCCTCCCAGAATGAGTCATGGCAAAGAAGAGCCTTTCTGTGGGTGGGACTTGGAGAAAGTTTCAAAAGTTGATTCCTTCTCCAGGCACCCCATCCCCCCTCCCCCCTCCCTCTGCTTCAGGCTTTGTCGATGTGGCAGCGGAGCACTGTGAGTTAACCCTCTCTTCCCCAAACACTTCCTTTCAAAATTGTTGATCCCCCTGCAAATATACATCTGCTTCCAGTCCCACACTCCGTCTCCCACATCATCATGCCCTCCAGCCCTTTGGGAAGTAGGACATCCATTAGAGTGTATCTTAACACTAAAGGCTGTGAATGCCTCTTGTTCTTGTTCTCGTTCTCTCTCTCTCTCTCTCTCTCACATACACACACTACTACTACTACTACTACTACTACTATACATACAATTTTAAGTGGCTTGCAGATGTCTTAAAGCCCATTCAAAGGCCAGTCCATGGATTCTGGTTTAAGAGACTTCCCCTTGAAAGTCTCAGTTGACATCAGGCTCCCCAAAGACCATCAAGTCCAACCCTCTTACTTTACAGATAGGGAAACTAAGTCCAAAGGACTTACCTAAGACAGCACATAAAATGTGTGTCTTAAGGCTGCCATCCTACTTCTTTTTTGCTGCTCATTCTCCCATTGGCACTTGGAGAAGATAGAAATTTAACCCTAGAGAATTGCTAGTAAGAACATTCTCCCCGTGTTCTGTGTGGAATGCTGTCCTTTCTGGAGGAAAATATGTGCCTCTCTGTTCTCTCTTGGGCAGGCTGGGCTTCCTTGAAGACATGCCTCATCTCAGTGCTCCCTTTTCCCTTAGTGTCCCTCAGACCCCAGGAAGTCCACTCACCAACCAGCCAATGGAGCCAAGGAAAGTAGAAAGAGTGTGTCCAAAGAGGACTTAACATCCTAAAAGGCTAGATACCGTTTCCGTGTAGAGTGTGGACTTTCTAAACAAGGAGGTGTGAGAGAGTCGCCCAGGGACTCTCTCTGGCTTGCCTTCCTCCAACCCCCCTTCTTGGAGCATCCCCCAACCACACCCAGCCTCCCATAGGACCCAGAGGCTTGGTTGGATGATATCAGATGTCTGGGGTCTTCAGGTCTACGTACACTAAGGGCTACTGCCAGTAAGTTCCTGTGCTTACACCCCGGCAGCCCAGGATGGGAACAATGCCTAACCCGGAGCGACTATCTGACGTGCTATTTCAGAATGCCTGTGTTGGGGGGAGGGGTCAATGGGGGAGAATTCCAGGGAAAAGGGAACCTTCCCAGAGGGACTGATTCGAGGTCGAGGTCGAGATATCCACCCGCTTCCGTTTGCCTTCTAGGGTTCAATTTATCATTCATGCAAAGTTCCTTTTGGAAAACAGAACCCCTGACGGAAAACCTAGTCTAGGAAGAGTCTTCTCATGGAATGGGGAGCAGGACAGACCCTGACTGCCAGCAGGCCCTGTGCAGCTGCGACCAGATCAGATTCCTAGGAAAGCAGGCTGCCACATTTGCGAAGGGAGCCCAGAGGCTAACCCCACAGCCTCTGAAACCGGAGAGGCAGGCCCAGACAGAGACAGAGAAAACACTCTCCCAAAGACACAGTGAGATTGTTTTCTGCAAACCTGAAAGGGAGACCAAGTTATACCACCTGAAAAGCAACAGGCAGTGAGTCCAAGGCTCCTGTCCTTAGTGGGAGCAGTGATGGTGCCCAAAGGAGACTCGTACCCATCCCTCACCCAGACTTCCCAGCACAGCTCCTCTTTCTGTACACAAACTGCAGGAGGGAACTAGGGGGTCAGGGTGGAGCACCCAGAGGAGGGAAAGGCCGGGCAGGGGTCGTGCGTACCTCAGTGGCAGGCAGGTGGCTGGCAGAGCGCGCTCCCGGCGGTGTGAAGGTCTGCAGGAATGTGGAAGGTTTAGAGCCCGGCAACAGGAAACCACTCAGAGCTCTGGGCTGGGTCTGTCTCCCCTCCACCCCTCGGTCCCTCCTCCTCCTCTGTCTCCTCCTTCTCCCCTCCCCCTTCTCCCCACTGCCAAAGCCCTCTAGGTCTTCCATTTCTCTCCTCCTCCCCTTGTGGTAGGCTGTCCTGACCAGACTCCCCAACCCTGCCTGCCTCATGGGTTCCCGGGCTGCTGCCTATATACTCATGGAGCGCCAGGGCTGGAAAGGTCCACAGGAATCATCTGCAACCATCTCCTCCTTGTTCAGAAGGGAACTGAGGCTTGGAAGGGCCAGGGATTACCCAAAGGCCCCCAAGGGCAGAACCAGACCCAAGTGTTCTGACTTCCTGACCAGTGATCTTTACAAGATTAGGAAATGTGCCAGAGGGCATTGCCAGTTCGAGGGGACTGTATCTGTGACAAAGGCAAAGCCAAGACTGGCCTCTGTACAGACAAGATGGGGAATACGATCTAAAAATAAGAACTCTGACTCTAGTTGCACCAGGAATAGACATATATAAGAGATTTGCTTTCTAGCTGGGGAGTCTGTATCATCAGTATAGAATAGATAATAATCTTAGAAGTAACAACAGCCAAGGCTTACAGAGACTTCATAATCTTCAGCAGCAACCCCTTGACTTAGATATAATTACTGTGCCCATTTTACTAATAAGGAAACAGAGGCTCAATGAGTCTAAGTCACTTGCCCAAGATCACCTGCTTTACAGGGGTCTGGGCAGGCTGAGTCCACCACCGTTGGACTGGTTCGCTCTTGTGCTACATGAACTTCTTGGTGCAACAGGTCTTGGTTGAAACTTTATGAGGATATTGATGAATGTTGAATGTTTGTGAGTGCATTCCTAGAACTCTGAGGAATACAAGAATTAATATCTGGTCCTTGTCCTGCAGGAGCTTTGGAGCTTGCCAAGAGGGCCTGCCTTACGCATACACCCACTCCCATGAGTGGTACAGACTGTGAGATTTATCCCAGGGCTCAGAGTAGAGGGATGCTTGGACCAGGGCAGTGCAGAAGGCTTGCTGGAATAGGTAGCTTGAGAAGCATGGATTTGGTTTGAACAACAAGGAAAGGGAGAAGACGGAGAACACACTCTTAAACTTCTACATAATATGGCCCCTGCCTCTCTTGCCATCCTCTCCTCTTTGTTCGATCTACTCGAGGTCACTGGCCTCCATTCAGTTCTTCAACAACCCCAACATTGTTCCTACCCCTGGTTCTTTGCACTTGCTCGTACCCCTGCCAGGGTCAGTCGTCTATTTGGATGTCCTGTGCCTGGACACTACTCACCCATCAGGTCTCTGTTATCTCCTAGAGGAGCCGCTTCCCCACCCACTGCCGACCACCCAGTGGGAATCAGCCTCCTTGCCTCTCTCACAGGCAGAGTTCACTGACTTACACTGTCTTTCTTCCCTTCTAGCATTTGTCCTGCTCAGAAACTATTTGTCTCCCCTACCAGACAAATGATCCACAAGGGCAGGGGGTCATGTGTCACATTTGCTGCAATATTCAAAGTGTCTAGAACAGTGGCCAACACAGAGCTGGCATTCACTTAATGAGGGGGTTGTCTTCTAATGGCGTTCCAGCCTGGAATAGTGCCCAACGTTAGTCTTCCAAAGACCCTCAAACATACAAAAATTGATCATAAAAGTTTGGGTGTCTGTGCATTTTTCTGCAGAGAAGGCCCATGGCTTTCTTCAGGTTCTCAAAGGCACGAGTCAGGAATCCAAGAAAGGACCTCTGCTCCCCGTTCTCCCCCAAAACCTCTCCCTGATCTAGGGGCCAAGAGCTGATGCTCTGTCTTGGCTATTCAATACAGGCTCCTGGCAGACTCTGATAAGTTTCGCCATCTGGACAGCTGCATATTTTTATACAATTGGTTGCTATAGCTCCCAGGCATTGCAGGGACTAAAATTAACTTAAGCGTTGTCTTTTTTCTTCATAAACTAAGATAATGTTTCTGATGAGAATGAGCTGATGGAACCATTCCCATGTGGCCTTTATTTCCAGAACTGGAAAGCTGGCTGGAGCGAGGTTAACACTCTGGAACAGAGGTCCCATTCAGGAGCGACTCATAGGCAGCCCCCGTGAGGATACCTTGAGCCGGATCCCTCTGAGGAAAACTAGGTAGATTTCATATCTAGGGTAGGAGCACCCTTTGGGAAGCAGGAGCCTCAGAAGCAAGAATAACTTTGACCTAGGAAGGGAAATTGCCAGGACTAAGGCTGGTCCTCCTGCCACCTCCCAGGGCATAAGAGGAAGGGAAAGAAGTGCAGCTGGGCCAGGTGTGGTCAACCTGGGTGTGAGTCCCTGCTCTGCTACTGAGACAGCGAATGACTTTGGGCTCATGCCCACCTGAACTACAAATTTTTCATTTGTAATATGCATGGATAGCATAATAGTAGTATTACAAGCCAGAATTTACTAAACACACTGAATTAAATCCTTTGTATATACTTTCAGATCTAACCTTTATGAAATAGGAACTTTTATCATCCCCATTCTATAGATGTGGAAGATGAGGTTCAGGTCAGAGCAATAGTATATCCAAGCTCATGGACCCAGCACATGGCAATTCAGAGATTCAAAGCCAGGGTTAAGGGACCCAAATGTTCAACCACGACACTCTGCCTCCCCCTAACTTTCCCTCCAGCTCTGACATCTGTGGACCCTAGACCACACAACCATTTGGTCCCCTTCTTCTTGGTTGAGAATGCGGCTTACCAACATCAGCTTGCAAAATGAGAAATCAGTACCTCGGGATCCTTGCTGCCTTGCCACCACCCCGTCTGTCCACTCTCCAGCTTTGCTCTCTTGGTATTACCTACTCTACCTCGATCCTGCCCTTCCTGACCCTAGCATCCGGCCACAGCCTGAGGACTCAAGGAGGCTTTACCAGCCACTGTCTTGGGAATGCCCATGTGTGCACGACATCCAGGCTCCCCACACGTCTAGAACATCAACTCATCATCTCTCTCCTTCATCTGTTTATTGGCTCCACTGCACTGGGGACGCAGCAGTAAGTAGGACAGAGACATTCCAATAGCTAAGGCAGGTAATGAACCTGTTTCAGATTGTGATCAATTCTATGAAGGAGAGAAACAGGATGAAATGAAAACGTGATGGGGGAACTACTTCAGAGAGCGTAGTCAGCATAGGCCTCTCAGAAGAGGCGGACTTGGAGAGAAGAGTTGATGGGGAGTCAGTGAGAAAGGCTGCAGGGGGAACATTACCAGCAGGGGGAGAATAAATGCCAAGACCCTGGGGTGGGGATAGCTTGGCCTCTTCAAGTAACTGAAAGTGTGCCTGGAACTGCCAATCACTGGAGGTCTCCCTTCTCCTGTTCCTCCTTTTCTCCTTTCTCTTTCCCCTCTCCATTCCTACAATTTTTACACCCTTTCAACCATTCTAAGGTTATTTCATTTCGTAATATCTCAGTGAGTGACAGAGTAGTCTGGTGAGGGAGTCAGGGTAAGGCTCACAACTTATATTGTAGATATGGGGAAACCAAGGCCCCAGCCATTCAGGGGAGCTGGGGCTTAGAGCCAGGTCTCCTAACCCCTGACTCAGATGCAGATTCTCAACCCCACCAAGAATTGCTTGTCTTTCTGCTGGGTAACTCCAACGTCTCTGTCACCTGAACCACTGGAGGCCATCTCTGGGAGCTGGACCGGGGCCCGGTGGGCAACGAGTGTTCCCAGGTACAGTCAGCTGCACCGGGACAGGAAACAAGAGGTCTAAACTCTGGAAGTAGATCAGGGTGTCTCCGCTGGTTTGGCTTCTGGCAAGAAGGAAAGTGACCAAGCAGAAAGTTAAATAAATAAAAACGGTGCCAAGAAACATACCCTAAGGTCTTACATCAGAAACAGGATCAGAATCTCAGTGTTTCAGATCTCCAGGTCATAAATCCTGAATGGGCCTTGCAGGGAGGAAGACGGACAAATTGTGTGTGTGGGAACCTGAAGGCCCCTGGGGGACCAGGTCCTGAAGGAACAATTCTGACTAACGAGGAAGAAAATGATAATTCCAGTGCGTCTGAGCAGGCACTGGGCCAAACATTTTATGCCCGTTATCCTACTCGATCTCCACTTAATATATACACTTAGGTGGTGTATTCATTTCCTCTTATTGCTGTAGTGAATTTCCACAAACTGGGTGACTTAAAACACACATTCATTCCTTTAACAGTTCTGGAGGTCAGAGGTCCTAAAATCGACGTATTGGAGACTTGGGGGAAGAGCCGCTTCTTTGCCTTTTTCAGCTTCTAGAGGCCACTTGCATTCCTTGGCTGGTGACCTGTCCTTGTTTTCCAAGAACATCACTCCAACCTCTGTTTCCTTATCGCATCTGTTTCTGGACTTTGCCTCTCTTGCCTCTGTCTTATAAAGATTTGGGATTACATAGGGCCCGTCGGCTCATCTAGGGTAATCTACCCGGCTCAAAACCCTTAATCCTCAAAGTCCCTCTGCCATGAAAGATCGCATATTTACAGTTGGGGAATGGGACACTGACACATTTATTTGTGTCAGATAGACAGGGGGTCTATCATTTGGTCTACCTGAGGTAAGTACAATTACTATTCCCACGAGGGAACAGGGACGCCTGGGTGCCTCGGTGGTTGTGTCTGCCTTCGGCTCAGGTCATGATCCTAAGGTCCTGGGATCAAGTCCCGCATCGGGCTCCTTCCTCAGCAGGAACCCTGCTTCTCCCTCTGTCTGCCCTCCCCCTGCTTGGGCTCGCTCTCTCTCTCTCTCACTTTCTGATTAAAAGAAGAAAAAAAAAAAAAGATTCAAAGATGAGGAAACAAAAGTTCAGAGAACTAAATTACTTGCTCAGAGCCCCACAGTTGTAGCTCCAGTCCAGACCCCCTACTGCCTCTGTACACACACCCCTGCCCATACCACACTTTTGGTGAGGCTGCCTCCCTTTCCCCATCTGCCCCAAACCTGCCCCAGATCAGGCTGAATCTCTCCTATTCTCCAACGCTTAGAGCTAGTAAGCCTGGAAGCCCTACTCAAACCTACACCCTCCCTACAGGGCTGAGGAATTCGAGCATCATAGAGCCCCCAGGGTCACAGTGCGGACAGCCCTGGTCTCCCAACTCCAGGCCCAGGCTGAGGCCAGCTCTGACTGCTCCAAGTCTCTGGAGGCAGGCACTGGACCTGCTGATCCCTTTGGGCTGAAGATTATGTATCAAAACTCTGAAATACCCTCATTGTGTTTCGGTCTCAAAGTCAAGGCTGCCGAGCTAGCAAGGCACGAGTGCATAGAGACTGACTCAGCCTGTCATTTTGTTACCATATCTTTCCCCAGAAAGGCCCTCCATTGGCTGAAGGGCACAAAAACCCCATTGTCATCTGGCCCTCCATCCCCTGGGCAGAGTGGGTGCTGACCGGGGCCAGGCCAAACAGAGAGCATGATGAAATTTCACTTCAGCCCTCTCCCCACCTGTAACACTCCCACCGAGCAGCTTTCGTTCGTTAGTTTAGAGAGCACAAGCGTGGGAGGGGCAAAAGGAGAGGAGACAGACTCTCAGGCAGACTCCCCACAGAGTGCGGAGCTGGGCTCCATCTCACGACCCTGAGATCACGACCTGAGTGAAACCAAGAGTCGGACACTTAACCACTGAGCCGCCCAGGCGCTCCCACAAAGGACTTTATACCCACAATCTTATTGAGTGGCACAATTGGTCTGTAAGGTAGAAAAGTCAGGACGTGCTAAGCACGTGTTGGGCTTGAGCAGTGTCCCTCTGGGACTTGCCCAAGATCACACAGCTGGCCCACGGTGGAGCTAAAATGAAACATCCAAACTTAACAGCCAACCCGGGTCTCCTTCCGGGGTACCTGCTGCTTCCCCCTGGGGTTCCAGGGAGAACTTGCCGAGGCATACCTCACAGAGCCCCCTTCTTCATTGGGGTGACAATGGCTGCCCTTTCTCATGTTGACACAAACCCACCTGAGGAGAAGTGATAACCCGAGCTCCCAGTTGGATTCTGTCCTTAGTAGGACCTGTGTCCTCAGTCCCTGCCTATAGTGCGTCCTTGAACAGCTCATCTCTCCTCTCCACCTGGCTTTCCTTATCTGTAAAATGAGCATGATCACACTTGACCTTCCCGGGTGCAAAGCATAATATTCAAGGGAGCATGGGTTTTAGAGAGTCGGTAAGAGGCCCAGCTGTGGGGTCTGATCTCTGGGCTTGGGTTCTATGGCAAGTTACTGAGCTCTGGACACTTGGGGCATGCTGTTTAACCTCCAGCTGCAGTTCCTCAAGTGTACAGAGTCAGCTCCCACTTAACGGGGTTCTTGTGAGGAGTCATGAGATCATCACTGTCACACATTTGGCTCACTGTTGCACATCCTGAGCTGCCCGTCATTGTTCCCTCTCTTATCATTAAAGCATGAGATATTCAACATTTCCCAAAGTGTCTTCCACAAAATGTTAGTCGTCAGGAAAAAGGGGCACCCTGGCTCCAGTGAGTTCGGGAAATGGAGCGTTTGTGGCCTTGCTCATGGGTACCCCTGAGGCACAATGGAACATTAAAGCCTCCGAGAAGTTCTGCAGAAGAGAAACCAGCTGAACTCTGTTGAAACGGTCACAGAGCCATCTTTTTCATGAATTTGTGACTGCATCCCACAGAGCTTGTGTTCCGTGAAGAACTCCTTGGGATAAGTTTATTTGATTCAATGCCTTTGTCTTTTTTTTTTTTTTAAAGATTTTACTTATGTATTTATTTGAGAAAGAGAGAAAGAAAGAGCATGAGCAGGGGGAGGGGTGGAGGGAGAGGGAAAAGCAGACTTTCCACTTAGCAGGGAGGTGATGCGGGGCTCCATCCCAGGACCCAGGATCATGACCTGAGCCGAAGGCAGATGCTTAACCGGCTGAGCCACCCAGGAGCCCCTTCCAACGCCCTTGTCTTAAAAAGAAACTAAAGTCCTTGAGGATGAAGTGACTTGTTCTGGCCAGCAAATGGCAGAGCTGGGGCAGGACCCAACCTAATGAATTCTTTGGCCTCTTGCTCTTTCTATTAGACTACGCTGAGAAAAGTGCCTTCTGCTACTGATGTGGACACGCAGTCCCCAAATGCTCAAGATGTGTACAGTGTCGTGTGGAACTGGCAGGTCCCTCAGCCTTTCTCCCGGGTTCTGTTTCCCCCATTGCTGGTGCGGGGCTCCCGGTGGCCTGGGTGGGGTTGGAGGAGCTCGGCGGTGGATTGGTCCTGTCTGCTCCCATCCCTGGCTCTGTCCCACTGCAGCTGCTGGTCCAAGTCCAGGGAACACTCACACGCAGGCACCAATTTTCTTCTGAAACCCCACACGCCTGGAAGTCTTTTCTGAAGGAGGGGGGAAGCCCAATAACTCAACCCTCCAACGTGGCAGCTCCTAACTGTTGCCTGACGTGGCCCGCAAACCAAACCTCCCTTCAGTTTTAGTAGCTCTGCAACCAGGAGCGAGGAAGGCCCGCCAGCCCAGCGACGTGGCAGCGGTGACTCAGCCGACCTAGGGCACAGCTTCGGGGATGAGGAAGGAGAGCTGGACTAAGCCCCTGAGCCCCTACCCCTCTTCTCTTCTCCAATGGTGATCTCTTTTTCCCCACCATTTCCAAGGCGGAGGCCTCATTGCCCTCTTATGAGGCTGGTCCAGCACTGCCTCAGGATGTGCTCTCTCCCTGCTCCTGGATCTGACAGCTTTCCTCAGACAGGAGCTTCTAGTAAGGAAGCTTCACGATGCTCTATGTCCATGGTGTTCAGACTGCCTTCTGTGCCACTCTAGGAGCTCTGAGCAGGAGCCTTAAGGGGGCAGATCTCCAGGCCCCAAGCTCATCCCTGCTTACACCAGAACTATTTTCCAACCGACATATTAGTTTCACTACTTTTTTTTAAAGATTTTATTTATTTATTTGACAGAGAGAGAGAGAGAGATCACAAGTAGGCAGAGAGGCAGGCACAGAGAGAGGGGGAAGCAGGCTCCCTGCTGAGCAGAGAGCCCGATGCGGGGCTCGATGCCAGGACCCTGAGATCATGACCTGAGCGGAAGACAGAGGCTTTAACCCACTGAGCCACCCAGGCGCCCCTGGTTTTACTACTTAAGAAAAAAACAAAACAAAACACTGAAATGCACAAATTTCTTTTTGGCCCACAGGCTTCTACCAGCGAAGAAACAATGAGCATGGAGAGAGAGGGTCATCTGTCCAAGGATACAGAGTATCACAAACACACATGCTGCTGGGTGTCGTGGAAAGGGGCAGGTTCCAGGAGCCACGTGTGAGCCCTGGCGGATGTCAGACCCACTCCCCTGAACCTTGTAGTCTGCTCACCGTGGGCAGTCAGCTGGTGGTGCCTACCTCCTCCCCCAGCCCGGTACATCCTAGAGGACAAACCGGGGTGACCAGGCAGGCAAGCTCAGTGTCTTCAGGGACAGCAGGTGACAGTTGTGAGCATCCCTTCTAAGAAATACCCCAGGACTATACCAGTGGGGCCTGAGCCCACCTGGAGAGAATATGCCCCAACCAGAGGCTTTCAGATCCCTCCTTCCCCCTTTTAAAGGTTTTCTCCTCAAACAAAATGCATGTGCTGGAGAGAAATACCCCCTTGGGCCACCAGCTTGGTATCTTTACTTATGGGGGCTGGATTCACCTGCCTTTAAGGAAATTAACCATCCCTCTTCTGTATTATTCTGGGAGAATGGCTAGCACTTAACCTCCTGGTTTGGAAACCTTGAAAGAGTCCAAGCCTCTTGCTTCCTTCTCTTTCCTAATCTGTTCCTCTTCTCTTTCATCATCTCATATCTCTTCTCTCCTTCCTTCTGCCTGGACTTCTCCTCTTTTTGTCCTTCCCATCCTTTTAAAAAGAGCACTGGGCAAGAAGTCAAGAGACCCAGGCTCTTCTCCCACTCCGTAAATGCCTTGGGCACGTCTTCTCCCCTCTCTGGGTCTTGGTTTGGTCATTTGTAAAAGGAGAGTGTTGGATTAGGTCAAAATTTCCAAACAGTGATGATGGGGACCAAGAGGACCAAGAGGCTCAGGTTCTCCCCCTAGAAGCCCCAGAGGGAGCTGTTGTTTGGCTATTTTAGTAGCGGTCTCTCATGTGACCAAAGAGTTCTGCAGCTAATGTAACTTGAAATTCCCTAGGTCATTTAACCGAAGGCCTTCCAGTCTTTAGATCCGGTATTTCCTCTTCTGTTTCTCTTCTGTCTCCTGCTTCTCTCCCTCCCTTGGATCGCTTGCTCAGATCCTCAGGTTTGTGAGCAGAGCTTGTGATCCTTCAGTGTTGCAACCCTGAGTCTAACCTGCTATCTCTCTCAAGGCCGGGCTCTGCGATTTCCCTTGCAACATGAAAGAGGAGAGCCTTTCTTTCCTGAAATCCTAGAACAATGAGGGACACCCAAGGGCCACGATGACTTGTAGCCAGCCACCTATCTTGGCCCCGGGTCCTGACACCCATCTCCAGCCCCCACTCCCCCACTCCACTGCCTGCCTCCCAGCCACATCCCAAGTTGGGTTATTCTCCTGATTCAGACATTTTTGTGGTGTGAAATCATCTCCGCCCCAGCCAGCTGAAGCCGGCAGCTCGCTCACAGCCCACGGCAGCTGGCGGGCCCTCCCTTCCCCGCCACGTCCCACACCCTCAGCCTCCTCTCCTCCAAGTGCTCAGAATTTCCACTTGATTTCCTTCCAGTTCTGAAAAGAAATGCAGACAGAGCGCAAGGGCTTGTCGGACTCGGCTCTGTCCTCTCCCCATAGCTGCCGGTGCAGGTCCTGGCACATAGTTGACTCCTGGGCCAAGGTGGCTAAAGTGAGTTGGTGAGATCAAGACAGAAGAGCAGAGCTTAAGGGAGAGAGAGAAAGACACCTGTATTCTGTCATGATGGGGACGGACACAGAGGTGAAGAGGCAGACACAGGAAGAGACAGGCACACACAGATGCAGCTGTCGGGGAAACTTTAACTTAGGGGAAACACAGAAAAGTGACTGTGTGTCCCTGCCACATCAGTGTGGAGCGTGGTCTGACAGGCCCATCCGGGGACCGCCTGCCCCCCTCGGGGACACATCGTTGTTTGACTTGCTACTTATCACTGATTAGGACTCGGACTCTGCAGGTATATATTAACCTGTAGGTTTCTGTCCAGTTAAAGGGAGAAGCTCAGGGGCGCCTGGGTGGCCCAGTGGGTTAAAGCTTCTGCCTTTGGCTCAGGTCATGGTCTCAGGGTCCTGGGATCGAGACCCGCATCAGGCTCTCTGCTCAGCAGGGAGCCTGCTTCCCTCTCTCTCTCTCTCTCTGCCTGCCTCTCTGCCTACTTGTGATCTCTCTGTCAAATAAATAAATAAAAACTTAAAAAAAAAAAAACTGTTTAAAAAATAACAAAATAAAATAAATCAAATTGTTTATATAGATAGGGGCTCCACTCCACCCACCAAAAAATTTGGCCAAGGCAATGTGCACCCTAGAAGCAGCTCTGCCTCTGGCTAAGTCCAAATGTCTCATGTATTGTGGACTCTCCTCCTCAGATTCCTCAGGCTCACTCTTGGCAGGCAGAGCAGACTAAACTGGGCCTTCTCATCTCTTCTCCTCCCCAAGATGGCAGACACTCACTTCTGGTGAGTGAAAAGGGACTCCAAAGGACAGTATTATCGTTAATTTTAGTAATACTTTGATTAGCATGCAGAAGTCCACCTCTTTTGCCCTTCTTTTTCTTCCTTTTTCCTGATGCCTGGAATTCAGACCAGTGGCTGGAGCACCAGCAGCCATTATGGACCACAAAGTGACCTTAAGGATGAAAGCCATTAGCTAAGGTAATAGAGAGAAAAAAACAGCTTGGTGCCTGATGGCCAGGAGCTGCCACATCAACTCTGGAATTCTACCTGAGAAAGAAATAATTTTTATCTTGTTTAAGTCACTATTATTCTGAGGTTTTTCTATTACTTGCCACCAAACTTAGTTCTCACTGATTTACCCTTAGTGCTTCCTATTCTATTAGAACAAAATCCAAATGCTTTCTCTTGACCCTCAAAGCCTTATCAGGCCCAGACCCGTATGTGGCCCCAGCTTATCAGGCTTCGGGTCCAGCTACTCTCTCCCTTGCTCCATATTCTTTACATACTTTCTCTATGTCAAGCATGATGGTTGTTTTCCTACCTCAGGGACCTGGCACTTGCTATTCCCCTTCCTGGAGTGCGCCTAGCTCAGGTCTTCACAGACAAGCTACAACTCCCTCCCTCCCATCCACCTGATCTCAGCTTAACTAATTCTTGAGAGAAAACTTCACTAGGCACCTAATCTTGACAGAATTCAGTACCTACCCACCCACAATCTCCAGTCATTCTACCATACCCCCCAGGGGTATTTTCTTTATAGCACTAATCACAAGATCAGAGGAATTTGTGTGTTTAATTATGGACTTGTTCTCTATCTCATGCTCCTCAGAATCTAAGAGCCACATGAGCAAGGACCTTATCTGTCTTGGTCACTGATACAGTCCTTGTGCTTTATGCAAGACATACGTTGATTTGACAGTGATGATTTTTCCATCATCAGGAACTCACCATAGGAATTTTATGTTATGTTTGTTTTATTACCATTTAACAAAGTCAGTTTTCGTCGATGCAAAGGTTAGAAAGTTTAAGGCTTAATGCTACAATTAGTATCAGGAAATTTATGCTAATGAATGACAGGGTTAACTGGGATTTTACTTTGATGTTTAACTATAGGTAAGGTCACACAATGTAATCTTTTCTACAGACAGTATATTAGTTTTTTAATGTCCTTTTTTTAAACCTTATTTATACTGAAAATGATTTCACAGAAAAATGAATTCACTATATGGCAGGCACATTCTGTGGGCAATAAGGACATGAATCAGACATGAATTGTGCTCATGGAGGACTGATCTTTATGGGTGAGAAAGAGCACACGTACACGTAGCTTAAAGACACTAAGGAAAGTTGTCCAACCAAACTGTGAAAGCACTATGCGTAAGTGAAAAAGGCAGGCACAAAAGACCATGTATTGCATGATACCACTTACATGAAATGTCCAGAACAGGCAAATCTATAGACACAGAAAGAAGGTTAGTGGTTGCTGGGAAGGGGGTGGGGGGCATGGTCCTAGGGGGATGGGGAACTGCAGCTAATGGTTGTGGGGTTTCTTTTTGGGGTGAGAAAATACCCTAAGGCCGACTATGGTGATGGTGGCCCAATTCTGTGAATATGCACTGAATTTTACACCTTAACATGGGTCAGCGGGATGATGTGTGACTTGGCCCCGGCTGGCACACAGCGTACCACAGACTGGAGGCTTAAACAACAGAAATGTACTTTCTCCTAGTTCTGGAGGCTGCATGTCTGAGATCAAGGTGTTGGCAGGCTTGGTGTCTTCAGAGGCCTCTCTCCTTGGCTTGTAGGTGGCTGTCTTCTCCCTGTGTCTTCACTTGGTCTTCCCTCCAAAATTCCTCTTCTTATAAAGACACCAGTTGTGTGTGATTAGAGCCCACTCTAATGACCTCATTTTAACTTAATTACATCTTTAAAGACTCTGTCTCCAAAAAAGATCACATTCTGAGGTATTACGGGTTAGGACTTCAACATATGGATTTGGAGAGACATAATTCAGCCTATAGCATAGGGTACGTGAATTATATATCACTAAGACAAGAAGAGAAAGAGAGAGAGAGAAAGAAAGAAAAGAGAAGAAAGAAAGAAAGAGAAAGAAAAAGAAGAGAGGGAGGAAGAGAAGGGAGGGGATGAAGAAAGAAACAAGGGAAAGAGAGATTCACCTACAGCAGAAACACTGCATGCTGGCGGACTCAGGAGGGAGAACTTGCTATTGCTGAGGTCCAGGGACAGTAGAGATAGAAATGTGGGGACAAGCTGAGAGCTACCTCTAGGGTACTATGAGGAGTCTCTTAAACACAAATCTGTTTATGTCATTTGCCTGCCTAAACATTTCAACATTTCATTCCCTGCAGGCTACCCTACAGGCTCCATCAGGTGGCTGCAAGTCCCCGCATAACCCAGCCTCCCCAGCCTCGGGATCAGGCACCTCGCCTACGGGCTCTGTAACTGTTTACTCACCTGTCTTCCCCCACTGTACTGGGAAGTTCCAGATGGAGAAACAGACCTTGTCCCTGTTGTGTCCCCAACATTTGCACAGCCCCCAGCACAGAAGAAGGGCTCAGTCACTCATGGGAGTGAGGGCGATTGTATCTAGAGATGGAGGCATGGACAGGCAGGAGAAATGCCTCCCTTTAGAACGGTCTCTTTTATCCCTCCCGTCCCTCCGGTTGTACAGCTTTCTGCCTCCCTGGGTTCTTGGAGAGAAACCGAAGACCTTCTCTGAGGTCACTACTCAAGGAATAAGAAAGAAGTACCTGTGCTCCCTGGGAGGGTGGCCAAGGGCGTGGGTTGCAAGGTGGGGGGGACCCAGGAGAGCATGTGTCCATTTCAGGGGCTCTCAAACTCCTTCACCCTGTGACCTCCCAGGGCCTCTCCTGCTCTTTCCAATTAAAAATATCCTTTCCCTAATGTTTCTCAGCAACTCTCAAAGGTCCAGAGGAAAGGCAGCCAGGGAGGGGCCAGGAGGAAGAGGAGGCCGTTACCTAAAATACAAGACGGCAGTGTGGTCCCAGACTTCTGTCACCTGGCACCGTGTTCCCTTTCCTGCCACGGCCTCACATCACCTATCGTATTATTTGCTTTACTTCAACTTATTTTTGAAAGCTAAATATGTTGAATTTAAAGGAAAGCTTTTATCACTATTAAGTGGAAAAAATAATCACTTGCTGCGCGGGCTGTGTCCTGTTTGTCCCTCAGATCCGCTCTCCACCGCTCCTGCCTGCTCTGGGGCAGAGAGGCAACGGGAAGCCCCCCCTCAGCGGTCTCCCATGGTCTCGGTTGCCATTTGGGACTGGTCAACGGGGAGCATCAGTGGGAGGGAGGGTAGGGAAAGAAAGAAGAGTGTGGTTGGAGTATTTGTTCCCCCAGTTCATCCCTTGGGATCAGCACAGGCGGGCTGTGCTCCTCAGCCCCAGGGCCTGACTCCTGTCGGATGGTCCCTGTCTGGTTCCAGGAACCACTTCTCCCCATGCCCCTCAGGCCCCTTGCCTTTGCTGGCCCAAAGAAACTGCCCCATCCCTGTGGCTTACCCCCATGGGGCCCACATCTGTATGAATAGTCCCTTGATTCACTTACCAGATTACTCATTTTGAAAGTGCCATCTGTCCCTGCCAGACACCTGACTGATACACTTTTCATAAACAGAAAGACACAGTGCTAATAAAAATTATACTATCTAAATAAAATATTTAAAAAAAAAAAAAAGGGAAGCCTGGGTGGCTCAGTTGGTTAAACAGCTGCCTTCGGCTCAGGTCATGATCCCGGCGTCCTGGGATCGAGTCCCACATCGGGCTCCTTGCTCAGCGGGGAGTCTGCTTCTCCCTCTGCCTCTTCCTGCCACTCTGTCTGCCTGTGCTTGCTCTGTCTGACAAATAAATAAATAAAATATTTAAAAAAAAAAAAATTATACTATCAAATTTTAACTCAACATAAAAACGAATGAAGAAGAATTTCTACATAATGCTATTCAGGATATATTCAGGATATATTAGGTGGAAAACAAATAATCAACAATAAAAAAACAAGTTGCAGAACAATGTTTAGAATGCAAGGGAGAGAGAAATGAACATAGGCGGAGTTGATCCTTGAACAACACAGGTTTGAACGCCATGGGTCCACTTATACATGGATTGTTCTCAATGAATACGGTACAGCACTGTAAATGTATTTTCTCTTTTCTTACAGTTTTCTTAATAACATTTTCTTTTCTCTAGCTTATTTTATTGGAAGAATACAGTGTACAATACATACAGTGTGCAAAATGTGTTTTACTTGACTGTTTGCGTTATTGGCAAGGTTTCCTGTCAACAGCAGGCTGTTGGTAGTTAAATCTGGGGAGGAGTCAAAAGTTATACTTTTCGACTGTGTAGGGGTGGGTTCCCTTAATACCCACATAGTTCAAGGGTCAACCGTATATGTATTTGTTTATATTTTCAAACAGAAACAAAAATTAATAGAAATAGTTCCCTTGTTTATAAAAGCTGTTCTCTGAGGGGTGCCTGGGTGGCTCAGTGGGTTAAGCCTCTGCCTTTGGCTCAGGTCATGGTCATGGCCTCAGGGTCCTGGGATCGAGCCCCACATCAGGTTCTCTGCTCAGTGGGGAGCCTGCTTCCCCCTCTCTCTCTGCCTGCTGCTCTGCCTACTTGTGATATCTCTCTCTTTGTCAAATAAATAAATAAAATCTTTAAAAAAAATTTTAAAACGCTTGTTCTCTGAATATATCTTGTTATACAGCTCTAACTTTGAAGCTATTAAATGTTTTACATAATTAAAAATGCTAAAGCATATCAAAGAGATAAAGTAATTTCTAAAGAAAGTACAGAAGCAAATGAGCCTATAACATTAGGGTCATAATCGTCCTGAGAGTCATTATTTCAAGCAAATTTAACAGTGTTTTAGACACTCATCCTTAGTGAGATATATACTAAGGAATATATACATATATAAAAAATGGTCTTATTCTTAGTATTAATTTTAGTATTTTGAAACAATAGGATAGATAAACTAATTATGTATGATAAATAAATTGTGTTAATATCATTGGCAACAAAAATTTACAGCCTGAGACATCAATTTTAAAGTAAAAAATGAAATGAAAGCCTCCAGTCATCTGAGCTGAGAAATCAGCAGCCCTGAACTCGGGATTTTCTTTCCCTCCCTTTTCCAGCACCCTCAGAAGCAACCAGTCTGCTGCATCACACTCCTTATTCTCACTAAGACATTCTAGAACAGCAAATGTTCAGTTACTCAGAGCCTTGCCTTCTCTAGGTACTTGATGACAGGAACCTACAGCTAATAGTTTGAGTAACTGTTTTGACACCATGTGCCATCGACTACAGGTGTCCCCTTTAGCACTGTAAACAATGTCATATGTGCCCTTAATCTGACCAGAAAATCAACTCAGATAACCCAGCTTTAAGATTCTGTTCCTCAGGAGCCACTTTCAGTACCAATCTGAATCTGACTCTACAGGAAATAGAAAAGGATAGAGGAACATACTTCCTCTATGAGGAACTGCGACCACAGGGGTCGCCTGGATGACACAGTTGGTAAAGCGTGCAATTCTTGGTCTCAGGGTTGTGAGTTCAAGCCCCACATTGGGTGTGTGTGTAGATTATTTAAAAATAAAATCTTAAAAAAAATAAAATAAAATCACCACAAGATCCAACCCTAACAATTATCCAACCAGGCAAATCAAAAATGTGGGAAATTCCACAGGATAAATAACATAGTTTCTTTATTAAATAAATGCATGAAAATAGCTCGGGGGGGAGCAATGTGTGGTGGGGAGGAACTCCAATGGATTAAATGAGACATAAGAGTAAAGTGTAGGGGCACCTGGGTGGCATGCTCAGTGGGGAGTCTCCTCTCTCCCTCTCCTTCTGCCCCTCCCCTTGCTTGCATGCTCTCTCTCTCTCTCTAAATAAAATAAATAAAATCTTTTTTAAAAAAAGAATAGCGCATAGTGTAAGGGTTTCTTTGTATCTTGATCACATCAACCAAATATAAATAAACATTTTTTAGATAATCTGGAAATTTGAACAAAGGCTGGGTATTGGGTGATATTGGGATGTTACTTTCAACAGTGTTAGGTGAGCTGAGGAATTGTTGCAAGTTTGAAAAGAAAGTCCTTATCTGCTAGCGACACGTACTGAACTATTTATGGGTGTACTGATACCACATATGAGATTTGTTTTGAAATACTCTTGAAAAACAGTGTGTGACGGAGTTGGTACGTAAAATAAGATTGATAAAATGTGGAGAGCCATTGAGGCTGGGTGATGGGCACGTGGGAGGTTACAAATTATTCTGAATTTGCTTTGAAGCATGCTTGAATATTTCCATGAAACTTTAAGATAACAATATTAAGTTAAATTAGTTATGTTCCATGTGAGGGCTCTGAGCCTACAGTTGACTCCCTTACTGTTAAAACAAAGATTAGGAAGTGCTAGAAAGGTGTTAGCAATTCAATAGCTCCAAACTGAGACTTTTCTCCTTCATATGATTGGAAGGCTTGGCTTGGGAAAGATTTTAAAAGGAGATAATTTACTTATCTGTGGGTTCAGTGCAATTTCATGCTAAAATACACTTGAAAACAAAATGTGTCAAACCCCAACCTTGAGAAGCTCTGGTGTTACAAAACCAGCCTTGGGCAGAGGGTCGGGAAGCCCAGGACCCAATTCCCACTTGGTGCTGGTCTCACTGGGAATCCCCTTCCCTTGGTTTCTTCTTCTGAGAGATGAGAGGCCTGAGACTTTGGGATCCCTCCAATCAGGTCAAGCTGTGATTTAGTAAGTGATCAAGGTGTCCAACAGCGCCCCCAGTGGACCCACAATCATCTCCTGAACATTTACTGTGCACTGTGCTTCGTGCTGCGATGCGCCTGGACTTGGTCCCTGCCTTCCCAGAGCTTCCGGTCTAGCTGTAATCTGCCATTTCCAAGAGCATGTTAACTCATCTGAAAGAAGACACTGCCCTAGTGGTACATTTTTGGAAGGAATATGAGTCCATTTTCTCCCAGAGCTCTTGCCTTCTCGTGTCCTGACCTCCTCCTCAGACGGCCTGTGCTTCCGGACAGCCGAGGGAGCAGCTGTTGCCCCCCTGCCACCAGGCATGCAATGCTCTGATCGGCCACACTGGGGGACATTCTGGTCCTGCAGCTGGGGAAGGGCCTTCCCACCCCACACAGGTGCGTGGAGTGGGAGGAGGGGCCCCCCCAGGAGAAAACTTAGGTGCTGTAACTGGAGAAGGGGTCAAGCCCCACTGCCTTTCCTATCTCACCGGGATTACTAGAATAAACATATGGAACTTTCCTATCTCCTCTAAGAAGAGACAACATAAAGAAATCCAGTTATGCTTTTTAACTAACCCCATCGATAGGAATCAGTCCAAAAAAAAAAATGTGTTAGCCTGTCTATTTCAGGTTTCTCCTCTGTATTAAAGGATAATGCTATCTATTCTCATATAGCAGTGAAGAAGATTCAGGGAGATAATTCACATAAAAGGCTTAGCACAATGCCTGGCGCATGAAAAAGGCTCAGTCAAAGGCAGTTGTTTCAGTACCTCCTGTCCACGCAGTCCAGCTCAACAGGCCCAGAAAGCAACTCCCAGGCTTGCCCTGGAGGGTGACCTTCTTGTTGATTATCTGTGACCACCCCCCTGCCCCCCCCAGGAAAGAGGAAACCCAAACCTGCCTTTGCTCATTCAACTTACAGTTCCTGAGTCATCCTTTGGGTTGCCCAAGCAACTTTGCTTAGAACTCTCAAGAAACCAATCAAATTCTTGTTTACGTGTGTTCATTGAAATGCTAACGGCTATCCTGCAGATGCTGGGATAGATCTGCCCCATTGTTTTCCTTGAAGACTTTCCCAGTCCCTTGGCAGACACACCCAGCCCTTCCCTACATTAATTACTAACCCTAGGCGATCCTATCTGCCTTGGTTGAAAGTGCTCTACTCTCCTGCCCAGAACAGATTATTTTGTCCTTGGTTTTAAAGAGGCACTCCCCACAACTGCCCTAAAAATTCTGAACTCTTTAAAATTCAACATCAGTGGCTTTTCCATCACCCACATGGTCAAGACCAGTATTCTCAGCTCACCTCCAAAACTCTCCAACAATTGACCTGTGACTGATTCATACCTTCGTAATTATTCTCTGTAAAGATACTTACCCACTTCTTGGTTTCTCCCAAGTTCAACAAATCCTCGCTGGACTTTAACTGTTTCACTTTTTTCCCACTCTTTCTTTTCTTTGGTCTCAGGACCGCTTTATTTTCTTAAAAATTATTGTGGCCCTTAAAGAACTTTCATTTAGTCCAATGGAAAAAAAGACAGTCTCTTCAACAAATGGTGTTAGGAAAATTAGACAGCCACATGCAGAAGAATGAAACTGGACCATTTCCTTATACCACACACAAAAATAGACACTCAAAATGGATGAAAGACCTCAATGTGAGAAAGGAATCCATCAAAATCCTTGAGGAGAACACAGGCAGCAACCTCTTCGACCTCAGGCACCACAACTCCTTCCTAGAAACATTGCCAAAGGCAAGGGAAGCAAGGGCAAAAATGAACTATTGGGATTCCATCAAGATCAAAAGCTTTGGCACAACAAAGGAAACAGTCAACAAAACCAAAAGACAACTGAAAGATTAGGAGAAGATATTTGCCAAGGACATATCAGATAAAGGGCTAGTATCTAAAATTTATAAAGAACTTATCAAACTCAACACCCAAAGAACAAATAATCCAATCAAGAAATGGGCAGAAGACCTGAACAGACATTTCTGCCAAGAAGACATACAAATGGCCAACAGACACATGAATAAGTCCTCCACATCACTCACCATCAGTGAAATACAATTCAAAACCATAATAAGACACCACCTCACACCAGTCAGAATGGCTAAAATTAACAAGTCAGGAAATGACAGATGCTGGCGAGGATGCAGAGAAAGGGGAACCCTCCTACACTGTTGGTGGGAATGCAAGCTGGTGCAGCCACTCTGGAAAACAGCATGGAGGTTCCTCAGAAAGTTGGAAATAGAGCTACCCTATGACCCAGCAATTGCACTACTGGGTATTTACCCTAAAGATACAAACGTAGTGATCCGAAGGGGCACATGCACCCGAATGTTTATAGCAGCAATGTCCACAATAGCCAAACTCTGGAAAGAACCTAGATGTCCATCAACAGATGAATGCATAAAGAAGACGTGGTATATATATACAATGGAATACTATGCACCCATCAAAAGAAATGAAATCTTGCCATTTGCAATGACATGGATGGAACTAGAGGATATTATGCTGAGTAAAGTAAGTCAATCAGTTTTTCTCTGACAATTATCATATGATATCCCTGATATGAGGAATTTGAGAGGCAGAATGGGGGGCTTGGGAGGTAGGGAAGGAAAAAATGAAACAAGATGGGATCAGGAGGGAGACAAACCATAAGAGACTCTTAATCTCACAAAACAAACAGGGTTGCTGGGAGAAGGGGGGCTATGGATAGGGTGGTTGCATTATGGACATTGGGGAGGGTATGTGATATCATCAGTGCTGTGAAGTGTGTAAGCCTGGCAATTCACAGACCTGTTCCTCTGGGGCAAATAATACATTATATGTTAATAAAAACAATTTGAAAAAAAAAAAAAAGAACTTTCATTTAGTGGACTATAAACATTAGTATTTACTGTATTAGAAATTAAAGCTAAGATTTTTTTAAAACACAAGAATATGCAAACATAGCAGATGTCAGAGCTGAATGTCATGTAACCTCTGGAAAACTCCACTAGACACTTGTGACAGAATGAGAGTGAAAAAGGCAAACAACATCTTAGTAGTATTATGAAAATAGTCTGGACCTTCAAAGGAACCCCCTGGTACCCTGGACCATACTTTGAGAACCACTGCTCTAAAACATGAAATTTTAATCAAATGTTTAGGAAGCTCTTCCACGCCTTCATGATTTAAGAATCTCTAAACATAAGGAGGTCTGAGTTTCAGCAGGAGTATATTTGTTTATGATTTATTGGGTTTAATTTGGGGCCACCAGCATCCATTTCCCCTTCTTTGGGAACTATGCCTTAATTTCCTTCTCAGGTAATATCTTCTGCACTCTGAGTCCAGCTTAGCTAAGCCATCCCATTCTCCATGGCCACGGGAACTGTTCCAGGGAGGAACACAAGGTGGATTGCAACACAGAATCTGGCCTTTTCCTCCTGGGCTGGACTAGGAGTGGATGTCAGATCCCAAAGTAGCAGTAGCCTTCCTGAGATCACACAGAGGCCTGCGTGAGCAAAGAAGCCCATGTGAAGGAGGACAAAGTGGAAAGAGACAGAGACTGGCCTTGGGACATTGGCCTGAGCCACTAAACTAGCCTGGGGCAGACACTGCTACTTGTCTGCTCTTTTGACCAACCAACAGACCCTCAGTTTTGCTCAGGGAGCTCTACGTCCAACCCCAAGTACCCCACTTCCTAGACTCTGTGGCAGTGCAGGGAGGCCATGTGACCTGCTTCTGGCTGACGACTTGCAGCAGAAGTCAGGGTCTGGACTTCTGGGGAAGGCTGTGGAGGGAGGGAGACTTCGTTCAGTGTCCCCTTCCTTCCAGGGTTACAGACAGGAGCACGCAGGCCACCAGGACCGACTGACGGGAGGAGACCGTGGACGTCTCCTACTCTGCAGCATCCCAAGAAGGTCACAAGTACTTTGCAAAGTGAGATAAAAGCTTTTGGAATCATGCTTCTGTGACACACAGCCCGGGGCAATCCCTGGGTGGCAGACAGCCCTGCTCGCCTTCTCGCCAACAGGAGCCGATCAATCTTTCGCTTCTGCTCTCTTGGGTTGGATTTTCTGTCACTTTCAAGAGAAGAAACCAGATTTCTGGCTGAGGAGGCCACGTTTATTCAGCAGGCATACAGCCATTTCTCGCGTCTGTGAGAAAAGGTAAGCCGCAGCTAGACCTTTAAGAGAAAGGAGATGACATGACGTGGTGGAGGAGACTCACCCCCCACTTCCCCCAGCTTCAGAGAAACATCAAAACAGGCAGAGGAGAGAGGAAGAAAGGCACCAGGCAAGGAGCAGCCTTAAGGGGAGGAGAAATTGGTTCCAGCGTCGGAAAGGGGCTGAAGCAATGTCTGGAGCTGCTGTCTGGGTCACAAGCATCATTTTGATGACTCCACAGCCAAGCTATGCAGGGATGGCTCCTCCAGCTTTTAGCAAACTCTGGCCCTTATTCTTCTGAGGCATGTGAAGAACCACATTCCTTCAGGGGCTGGGCCTCTTCAGAATGTTTCCTCTTTCCTGTAGAGGATCAGGAGGGAGGGGATGGGGGAAGAATGAGAATTATTGCAGAGGCACCCGGGATGGCTCGGTCGGTTAAGTGTCCAGCTCTTGATTTCGGCTCAGGTCACGATCTCAGTGTCCTGGGATCCAGCCCCTCGTCAGGATCTATGCTGAGCGTAGAGCCTGCTCAAGACTCTCTCCCCCCTCCACTGATGTGTGTGCTCTCTCTCTAAAAAAAAAAAAAAGAGAATTAAGGTAAGCGTGGACAAACTTTAGAGTCAAGAAATCTGATTCTAAGTCTTAATTCTGCACCAAATTGCTGGGGATCTTGAACAATTTATTCAATTTTTCTGGAACTCAGTTTCTTATGTAGAATGGTCATGAGAATAGTGATCTCATGGAGTTGTTGCAAGGATTAGATGAGCTATAATTAAAATTTAGTAGGAAAGAACTATGTAAGATGTAACCATTACAGGAAACTAGGTAAAGGGTACATGGGACCCCTGAATACTACTGTCTTTTCTTTTCTTTTTTTTTTTATTTAAAGGATTTTATTTATTTGACAGACATCACAAGTAGGCAGAGAGGCAGGAAGAGAGAGAGGAGGAAGCAGGCTCCCTGCTGAGCAGAGAGCCCAATGTGGGGCTCAGCTCAATCCCAGGACCCTGGGATCATGACCTGAGCTGAAGGCAGAGCCTTTAACCCACTGAGCCACCCAGGGGCCCCTACTACTGTCTTTTCAACTTCTGGTGATCAAAGGCTAGTTCAAAACAAGAAGTTCTAAAGAGATGTTTTTTTAATTAATGGGAAGGAAGGGAAAGACAAAAATCGACATGTCCTAGGTGTGGGGTTTTGCAGTTTCCTGGCGGTTAGGCAATAGGAATGAGGAGACAAAGGAATTTGATGGAACAGAAATGGAGTTTGGTATGGATTATTAATTAGATCCCTGTTAATGCTCTTAGAGATACAGAAGTGAAGATTATAGAGCTTCTAAGGGACTTGTGATGGTGGGACTTTGTTTTCTTCCCCTGCGACTCTGCGCAGACTGGGCCGTGTGAACCTCTGGGATTTTCCAGGGTTATGCTCTTGACAGAGGCAGGTCAGCTATGCTGATGGCCTTTCACTGTCCCAACCCCCACTGTCCTCTGAATGGGCTCCCAGCATGCCCAATCCCCACCAACACAGCTCTCAGAAAGGTGGTCAGAATAAGGACAAGAACAATACCTTCAGCCCCTGGACCTTTCTAGGACCTTCTGTAAGATGAAGTCTCTCAGGCCCATTACCTCATCCCATCATCCTTCCTTGGCCTCTGGAACAGATTAGAAGCTTCCTGTGCTGGAGGACAAGGAAAAGCCTGAAGAGCTGTGTGAGCTAAACTGCTCAGGTCTCCACAGCAACTCCACAATTCCTTAGCCCCTTTGCCCAGGGGAAAAGTGAGTGATAGCAGGCAGAAAGGCCCTGGGGTGGCAGTGCCTCTGTATCCAACACGGAAAGCTGTCACAGAGAGCGACCTGATGCAGGTGTTCGGGCAAGGTCTAGAGACAGTGCAGAAGTGGGGGAGGTAGTGAGACATGTCCCCACACCTAGGGTCAGGACGTTTGTCAGTCCTGATGCTCCATTTAGTCATCTTTGCAGTGTTGGAGGATGGCCTCACCAGACAGCATAGGACAGATGGGACAGGTGCTTGTGGCGAATCTGAGGGACGGGCTCTCTCTCTGGTGGAAAGTTTGGTATCCACAGTCAGCGCACGTTATTCCGTGTGCCGAGACATCTGGAATCAGACATCAGGCTGCTGATGGCGCAGCACAGATTTGGGGCGGGGGGTGGGGTCTGAACGATTGTGATACCCAAGCGGCGTCCTGCTCGGTCGCAGTCTGTCCTCCCCACTCCGAGCGCAGTAGCGGAAGGCAGCCGTTCTTCGCACAGGCGTTGAAGAGCAGGCTCGGCAGCTGCGCCGTCTAGGTTCAAATTCTGACCCAACGCCAAGTAACAGCGAGGCCTTGGGCACATCAAGTTTGCAGTTTCCTGCTCTATACAACGGCCAAAAAAGAAAAAAATATATATTGTACCTATCTCTCAGGGTTTTCATGAGGATTAAATGAGATCTTGCATGTGATGTGCTTAGCCCACAGCCTGGCACATAGGATGTGTACTTTAAATTCAAGCTATTATAATTATTAAATTATTTTATTTTATTTATTTGATGGAGACTACAAGTAGGCAGAGAGGCAGGCAGAGAGGAGGTGGGAAGCAGGCTCCCTGCTGAGCAGAGAGCCCGATGCGGGGCTGGCTCGATGGATCCCAGGCCCCTGAGATCATGACCTGAGCTGAAGAAAGAGGCCTAACCCACTGAGCCACCCAGGCGCCCCCAAGCTATTGTAATTAGTGGTGGCAGAGAGCATCAGGCAAAGTGGGTATGGGGCCCTGCCCTGCTAGAAATTGCTGGTGACCTCAGATAATTTTCTCAACCTCTCTGCACCTGTGCCTCTTCCTATGAAAAAATGAGAGTTGAAGCAAAGCTAAGCCCTTCTGCTGTACGGATCTCTGAAAACCTTAAAGGGAAGTCTGAGCCATTCCCACCTAAGACACAGTCCCTGTTTTGAAATGCTGAGTTTTCAATGCCTCAGTAGAGAACACCTCCTCTGGGGAAGCCCCGGCCGGAGAGGGAAGGCAGCTGAATGACAGAGCGCTTTTCAAGACATTTGGCCAGGGTGTGCTGACTCAGAAGAAACAGTGAACACAATTCTCGGTCCTGAGGGTAACGACAAGTTCCCTGCCAGTCCCCAGAGAGAAAGCCTTCTGTAAGCTCATGCAAGGGGGCAGGGCTTTCATAGAATTCTAGAATGTCAAATTGGAAAAGCTCTTAGGGAGTTTCTAGTTCAGGGGGTTTTAAGCTGCGTTCTGTGAGTGCTTCTGCAGGGCCAGAAACTATTAATATTCATCTCATTTTGTATACCTCAAGCTGTATTTACAGCTGTGACTGAAAAACAGCAAAGACACCCACATTAGTCACCCATTAATTTCAACACACCAGAAACCATAATCCATTAATATATTGTGGCATTTTCTGCTGCAGATTCTGCTGGTTATCCCCTAAATCTACTCTTTCTTTTTTACCTTTGTTGTGGAAACTACAGTTGGGTGGGTCCATGGCCACTCAGATTAAAGACTACATTCCCCAGCCTCCCTTACAGCTGGGTAAGGCTTTATAATTAAGGTTTGGTCAATGGGATGTAAGCAGAGGCTGTGAGTGCGACTTCTAGGGGTTAAATTGAGAGGATACACCCTTCTTCTCATCGCTCTTCTTGTTGGATCTAATGTGGACATGATGGTGGAGGTCAGTCAGCCATCTTGGACTCTGGATTGGAAATTTTGGGTTGAAGATGGTGGACGAAAGAGAGAAGGAACCTTGGGTCCTCGATGACCATTGAACTCTTCCCTGTTCACACCGAATGGCTTGAATGGCTCACCCCAGTCTTCATCTATATGAAGAAAACATAAACTTCTATCTTGTTAAGCCACTTCTATTTTTGGAGTTTTCGCCTTTTGCAGCTAAACCTAATTGACACAGTTGTGTTCTCAGTGATTGACTTTATAACATATTAGTAACATTTTTATAGTTTACTGAAAGATTCTAAGGAACACACCACTTGTAACTCCCATTCCGTCAAGAAATTTGCAGATACCCTCTGTGTGCCTTGACCTGGGGACAACAAACTACTTGCTCCTAAAAGAACCTCTCCCCTGACTTTTATAGTAAATACTTCCACAATATAAGATGTAATTTTACCTTAAAAACACTTTGATTGAGAGCACTTTTATCCATTTTAGATGGAATGACTCTTTTTTTTTTTTTAAGGATTTTATTTATGTATTTGAGAGAGAGGGAATGAGAGAGAGAGAGAACACGAGAGGGGGGAGGATCAGAGGGAGAAGCAGACTCCCCACAGAGCAGGGAGCCCGATGTGGGATTCGATCCCAGGACTCCAGGGTCATGACCTGAGCCAAAGGCAGTTGCCCAACCGACTGAGCCACCCAGGCACCCTAGATGGGATGACTCTTCAGACTTTGTTTGACAGAAGTCTTCCTCTGATCAGAAAGTTAGAAAACGACTGAAATGGTCTGACCACCTCATTTTACAGAGGAAGAATATAAAGCTCAGGGAGAGGAAAAACGTTCTAATATCAATCAGTAAATTAACAGTAGAGTGAACTAAGACTCAAGTTCTCTCTGACTCTTTGGCATCTCATTTTCTAGTTCTTTTCAGGAGAAAAGACCCTAGACACAAGGTACCAGCCTTATCCAGTGACTCAAAGATGGAGAAGAATTGCCAACACACCGTCTATTATGGGTTCCATCCTCCAACACTAAATCTAGCTCTTTCCACATAGATCTCAGGGCAGAGAGGCTGCTTAGGGACCTTGGCAGTGGTTCTTCCCATATGGCTTTACCCTTTAACCTTAAAAAATGCACCTGCAAAAGTCATAGAGGAGTCACAGATGGAGGCCACACAATGGAGATGATAAATGGATGAGGTGGGGCCTCTCTCCCATGGTGCTGTGCGCGCTACACCTGACACACACGGGCCCCAGAGATCACTGCGGTCAAGTACGACGCTGAATCTCTGGGACCAGCAGAAGTGAGAGGCAGAGACGCAGGCTGGAGCAAGCCTGAGTTCTTCCATCATATCCACTCAACCATTCTCACCAGTGCGGGATGGCTCCTAACTCAATTCCAGAGGAATCGCCCATGCTCATGAAAGTCAATTATTTTCTGCTGTGAAAGATGCCCATCACACTTCGTTGTAGGACATGGCAGAACCTGATAGTTCACAGAACCCGATCTCACTGGCCAGATTCCATAGGTCCCTCTGTCCCAGACTTTTGGATGGTTTACAGGGGTACCTGTTGGCTTCTCCCTTCTCTTATGGACTAGAATTAGCAAACACCATTTAGTAAAGATGTTATTATGTGTTCCCAAAGACACATGTTTAGGAAACATTGTATACTTTATCTCCTTTTTGAAGAGTCAGGAAGTACAGTGTTAGCATAGTGAACCCTCTGAGAATTCACGAAGTGAGGAATTTTGCTTGATTTTGCCTGACTTGCCCTTCCCAGAACTTTTTTTGACTTTTGGATCTGGTGTTTCCCTAATAGCATCCTGCATAGAACTCTTTGGTGACTGATGCTACAGCCCCTTTGAAGGATAAAGGATGCATTGATGCACATGTATCATACATACCCCATGCCTAGAAAATCACCTTTCTGGCCCAGGTGGCCTATCTCTCTGGAAAAGTACTGAATCATCCCCTACTCTGTAAAACTCCACTCCTTATATCCCCAAGAAGCAATTGCAGAACTGACCTAACCCTGCCCAGTCTGGGGTGGGATCCCGGGGGACGGCTGGCCGGGCCTCACCGCCTGGCACCGGCCTTGTTGTACCCAGAGCCCCTGCCAGCCGGCAGCCACCCAGTGTGTGTCTGGGCTTGTTTTTCCTTCCTCTCCCTCTTCTTTTTGGAACACAGCTGAATGGCTCCAGTCTCTCAGGCCTACTTCTGGCCAACACTGGACCCCTCGAAGTCTGGCCAACTCCTCTCCCACTGGCCTTGAAAAACAGCCCCTCCACACTGGGAAGCACAGCACTGGGCTGTTTTTCTTCCTCGTGCACCCCAGGAAAACTCTCCTATGCCTGGGCTCCTTTCCCAGACCTTGGCTGCCAACGCATTTTAAACTCATCCTCAGTCACCTGAAGAAAAGAGACTCACAGAGGAGCCCAAGATGAAAGAGTCTTTAATCTTGTGGCTCTTTGGGTTTTGTTTTTAGCAGGACAGCCTTATTTTCAAAACAAATTATCATGTGGAATTTACCAGTTTATAGAACAAATAAGCAAGGACATTTATGGAAGACTTGTTTGTTCCAGCAAAACTCTAGGAAGAAACAAAATGTCCATTAGTAGCAAGCAGGCTTAATAAAATTATGGTAAAGTCATACCCAGGAATACTATGCAGCCACCTAATAGCGTGGGCAACCCCAACACCACCAAAAGTCCTAGGAAAGTCCCTAGTCTAGATGGACAATATTTGGTTAATGATTTAATTTTAGGACAAAAGTAAAGAGGGGTTTCTGGGACACAGGACTTGATAAAACTGAGCAAAATCCCAGGCAAAAAGATGAGTTGCTCGCCCTACAGTTAACAGAAATTAAGACTTTATTTTAGAAAGAAAAGGTACAAGTATATTTGCATATTCACATATTAAATCGAACCAAGGCTTATACTTTAAATACAAAGGCAAAAATGTGTGGACTGATAGGAAACACAAAAAGATCTCATGATATAGTGATAAGTAAGAAACACAAGGCAAGGTATGAAAGTCAAGTGTGCTCTCATTTCCTAATTTTTTTTCTCTCTAGCTCTTTTTCTCTCTCTTTTCCCCTTAAAGGTCAGAGCAGGGGAGCAGTGGGAGATTTACTCATGTAATAAAGTGAAGTTTGTGACTTCTTTTCTACTAGTGTACCATATCATAAAAAAAAAAAAAATGGCAGGACTGATTTTCACCAAATTCTAAGGACATGTTTGGGATGATCTGACTTAAAATATGGGTTTTTTGGCATATGAAAACTTCACTCTTTTTTTAAAAGATTTTATTTATTTATTTATTTGACACAGAGAGATAGCAAGAGAGGGAACACACAAGCAGGGGGAGCAGGAGAGGGAGAAGCAGGCTTTCTGCTGAGCAGGGAGCCCAATGCAGGGCTCAATCCCAGGACTTTGGGATCATGACCTGAGCCGAAGACACTTAAGGACTGAGCTATCCAGGCGCCCCTGGAAACTTCATTCTAAGGAGTCTGAGAAGGATGCTTCAAAGAGATAAGCGGTCATTCTCTAGAGAAGCTGACCCTGGTTAATAAGAGAGGCCCATATAGTCACCAATTGGGAAAGACACTACAATATGGATTCAGGTCCACTGACAGAGAAAACAAAGAGTGGTTTATAGCGAGTGTCCAAAATAAAGGGTCACAAGGTAGACTTTACAAATGGAAGGCCTCAGTATGCAGGCCTGCTTCCCACATGAATGAGTAGAATCGGACATCAAGATGTGTAAGGGTGTAGGTATGTGTGTATGTATGCTTCCCAGTGGAGCAGCGGTTCCAGATATTAAATCTTGCGTTGGCATACCCCTGAAACTAACAATACACTGTATGTTAACTAACTTGAATTTAAATTAAAAAAAAAAAAAAAGCTTGCCTTTGCAGACTGCCCCTGAAAGATGCATATGAAATTGGTGATAATCAGTGTCTCTAAGGGGGAGGATCACAGACCTAAAATAAACATTGTCCTTATTTTCCATTTGTATGGACTTTTGAGCTGTTGGCAATATTTTCCAATTTTTATAGTTCAAGTTCTTTTTCTTTTAATTTATGAAACATTTCAAGCATACAAAAAGGTATAGAGAATAATAAAGTTAGTATTTTTGTATGGGGGCACTTAGGTGGCTCAGTTGGTTAAATGTCCAACTCTTGATCTCACTTCAGGTCTCAGGGTTATGAGTTCAAGCCCTGTGTTGGTCTCCATGGAGCCTGCTTAAAAAAACAAAAGACAGGGGTGCCTGGGTGGCTCAGTTGGTTAAGTGTCTGCCTTCAACTCAGGTCATGATCTCAGGGTCCTGGAATTGAGCCCTGCGTTGGGCTCTCTGCTTGGTGGGGAGCCTGCTTCTCCCTCTCCCTCTGCTGCTCCCCCTACTCTCTCTCACTCTGTCAAACAAATAAATAAAATCTTTAAAAAATAAAAATAAATAAAAACCAAAACACAACAAACAAAAACCTTTGTATCTACCTGCAGGTTTGGCAAATCGTAATATTTTGCCATATGTAGTTGTACAAGAAAACCCTACAGCTCCCTTCTTGTCTTTCTTCTCTACTTTCACACAGAATACTTTGGACACTTCTTGTCATCAAATATGTGGGGTGTTGTGTTTTTTTGTTTTTTTTTTTGCCCTCCACAGCAAGCAATTCTATGACACCAGCTGAGTGTCCTACAGTGTAACTCAATTCTGACATTATCTATCCAAAGATAGTGTCAGATCCCACAGATGAAAGCCTCAGTCCTGTAAGACTCCCCCTACTCAAATGCCAGTCCCACCTAGTAGATCTGTGATAGCCCCCCAGGCTACCTACAACTTCTATCCGACTTGGCTACAAATTGGAGGTTCTTATTACTCCCTCCCCTTTGGATTTGATTATTTACTACAACAGAGAACTCAGTGAAAAACTTACGTTTACCGGTTTATTAAGGGAAATGACAAAGGATGCATTTGACCAGCCAGATGAAGAGATACATAGGGTAAGGGCTGGGAGAGCCCCAACCGCAGGTGCTTCTGTCTCTGTGAAGTTGGGGTGCACCACCTTCCAGTACGTGGATGTGTTCACCAACCTGGAAGCTCTCTGAACCACAACTCTTTTGGGTTTTCTACATGGATGATCACTCATCTGCAAATAAAGACAGTTATATGTCTTCCTTCCCAATCTGTGTGCCTTTTATTTCCTTTTCTTGCCTTATAGCATTATCAAGAACTTCCTGCACAATGTTGAAAAGCAGTGGTGAGAAGGGACATCCTTATCTTGGACCTGATCTTAGTGGGAAAGTTTTAAGATTCTCACTCTTAAGTAGGATGTCTGCTATAGGTTTTTGTAGATATTATTTATCAAATGGGGGTGTTCCTTTCTCTTCTAGTTTACTGACAGTTTTTCTCATGAATGGGTGTAGGGTTTTGTCCAATGCTTTTTCTGCATCTACTGTTAAGATCAGGTGATTTTTCTTTTTTAGCTTACTGATATGTTGGATTACATTAAGTGATTTTTCAAATGTTGAAGCAGGCTTTCATACCTAGAATAAATCCCACTTGGTTATGATGTGTAATTCTTTTTATACATCACTGGCTTTGGTTTGCTAGTATTTTATGGAGGATTTTACATCTGTGTTCATAACAGATATTGGTCTATAGTTTTCTTTTCTTGTAATATCTGTCTGGTCTTGGTGTTAGGGTATTGCTGGCCTTATAGTATGAATTAGCATTTCTTCTGTTTTCATCCTCTAACACAGATTGTAGAGAACTGGTATGATTTCTTCCTTATAAGTGTTTGGTAGAACAACTAGGTAATTTTAATAAATAAGGGGAATAGTCTTGGTAGAAAGGTGCCCCTCCCCCATCTACTACTCTCTTTTTCCTGAGGTACCAGCATGGAACCTTAGATTTCCATAGAACATAGCTCGAAATCACTGATCTAGACCACGAATCAACAAATTTTTCTGTGGAGGGCAAGATGGTAAACATTTTAGGTTTTGCAGGTCATATGGTGTCTGTTGCAACTCTTCAACTTGGCCAGGGCAGTGTAGATGGAGCCCCAGACAACAGACATTAGAGGTGAAGGTGTGGCCATGCACAACTTAGTGAAAGAAGCAGGTTACACAAATACTAACAAAATGGTTAATGCTCATTGAATGCCTACTACACACCGCCACTGTAGTAAGTGATTTACCTGGATTATCTTGTTTGATTATTGGAGCTGCCCTGTGACATAAATGCAATGATCTCTAATTTACGGATGGGGAAACCATTTCTGTTTCCTTATATATACAGTTGACGGTGAACAGCGTGGGGATTAGGACACCGACTCCCCGCGTGCCCTGGCCCCCTGCGTAGTTGAAAAATCTTCGTATTAACTTTTTATTTTAAGATTTATTCATTTTAGAGAGAGTGGGCAGTGGGGAGGGGCAGAGGGAGAGAGAAATTCAAGGAGATTGTGCTAAGCGTGGAGCCTAACACAGGGCTTGATCCCATGACCCTGAGATCAGACTCGAGCTGAAAAGAACAGTCTGACGCTCGACTGACTGTGCCACCCAGGCACCCTGAAAATCTTTGTTTAACTTTTGACTCTCCAAAAATGTAACTATTAATAGCCGGCTGTTGACCGGAAGGCTTCACCTCTCCCTGTAGCCCTTCCTACCATCTCAGTGGCTTTTCTGGCCTTTCTAATTACCAGGAACATAGAGGGAACCATAGCTTCTGTTTAGAGCAGAAAAGGAGTGAGATACCCACAAACGACTGCCTGGGTGAGGGCTATTTCCAAATTGGATCCTGGGAGGGGCAGTGACTGAGCACAGTCAGGGACAGGGCTGCTGGTGGGTGTGGCCTGAGTGGGCAGGCCGGTCCTCTTTCAGAGTGCTCTGATTCAGGGACATGTCCTCAGAAATGTGAATTTTGAAATGCACTGATTAAACATCTCCCACACTGGGCCCTCTGTGCCCATTACCTGTGGGTTAGGTGCCACCCGGAGTCACATCTCCCAGATGAAGAGAGATGGAGTAATTTGCCCGGGTTCCCTCTGCTTGAGGGACTCATCCAGCTCTTTCCATGCTGAGCCAGGAACCGTGTGAGCTGGCATAAGATTGGGGTGGGGGGCAGGGGGTTGTCCAAAACTGCTTGGCCTTTTCCATGTTTCTCAGGTCCCACTGTCAGGAAGGCATCAACAAAGAGGCTAGTGATCAGGAGGTCCGTTAACTCCAGCTCTGTCCCTGAAAGGCTGAGGAAAGAATTTGGGATACTCCTTGTAAGGTAGGCCAGGGAGGTGTGGTAGGGATAGGAGAGGCAAAGCCTGTTCTTTCTTTCTTTCTTTCTTTCTTTATTTGACAGAGAGTGAGAGAGATAGATCAAGAGATAGATCACAGGTAGGCAGAGGGAAAGGGAGAAGCAGGCTCCTCCTGGGCAGGGAGCCCGATGTGGGGCTTAATCCCAGGATCCTGAGATTATGACCTGAGCCAAAGGCAGCCGCTTAACCAACTGAGCATCCCAGGTGCCCTGGAAAAGCAAGTTCTGCCTCTGAGGAGCCACCACAGGGAAGGGCTAGACTGATGCCCCACATGGCAGGACTAACCTAGCCCAGTCATGAGAAGTGCCAGGGACATAAAGATGGCTTCAGCACCAGATCCTTCCCTCACAGAGCTGTCCAAGGCAGAGCAAGCTGCTAGTGGTGCTCCCTCTTAGGGGTGGTATGCAGCTCAAAGCTTGGGGCCACCCATCAGAGGGAGGCGACGTGGACATTGGGGGGGATGACCACCTAGATCCTCTTCCCTAGGATCCTGCGATGATAACGACAGCCAAGCGGAGGACCCTTTGTGTGTGTGCATTACTCACTTCACTCTAAGAAAAAGGTACTGTTATTATTCCTATTTCATAGATGAGAAAAGTGAGATCTTGGGCAGCTAAGCAGGTTGCCCACGTTCACACAGCTGGTGAACAGCCAGGCTGGGACTGAACCCATCTGTCTACAGAGCTTGCGTTCTTATCCGAGATACAGCCTGCTTCTAGCTGTCTGGGATCAACCATTCTAAAAGGGTCAGGATGCTAGGAACCTGTGATAAGCAGACCAAGAGGACATAGAGCCTTATTTCCAGAGACTTGGATACTTGATTTCAAGGCAGTCATGAGATTTGCAGACCTCCCCCATCTTAGGTAGCAGATTAGGAAACTCAGCTTGTCCACTTACACTGAGTAGCCACAGTGCCTAAGGACATGGAAATCTAAAATCAGCTCTGACAGACACTCCCTAGAAATTGCAGACTTGAGGTTTCTAGGTGACTGGCACTAATTAAAGGAGAACACAAGAGAGGACCGCGACCCAAACCAACTGCTCACACCCACACAGAGCAATGCTGACATTTCATTTGTACTTCTTGTAGTCCGCCCTGGCCAAAACAATGGAGATAAGGTGGTTTTCCAAATATCAGTTTTCGAACTTCAAAAATTGTATGATGCTGAAACTTCCCGTTCAAACACAAAGCTTCATTTGTGGAATACCATCAGCAAATATTTTGGCATGTGATGATCTTTTTTATCTTTTTAAAGATTTATTTATTTGAGAGTGAGCAAGAGAGAGAGAGTACGAGTGGGGAGGAGGGGCAGAGGGAGAGGGAGAAGCATGTGGTACAGGGACCCTGGAATCATGACCTGAGCGTAACTGACTGAGCCACCCAGGCGCCCTGGCACATGACGATCTTAAGACTCACAACAGCCCCATGGGGTATGTACATATATGACCCCGAATTTCCAGGAGAAAACCGAGCTGCACAAAAGAATCAAGCTTTCCCAAGTCACCCCGGTTATTAGGTGGTGAAGGAAGAATTTGAATCCGGAGCTGCTGAAGTCCAGAGGATGTAGGACTGGGCTGAAGGAGAAAGCCAAACTGATAGAATTATCTATCAGCTGAGCTGCCTCGGTTTGAGTCTGGGTGTGCTGGGTTGGAAGAGTCCAGCCCACTGAGACGCTCCCTTGTGCAGGGCAGAGCCCTTGGGGAACCCGGCCAGTCCCAGAGAGTAGTATAAAACCCTGGAAAGAACTCAAATGTCCATCAACAGGTGAAGGAATAACCATTCGCGGCATGTGGTAGAGCCATACCACGCAACACTTACAACTCAATCGTAACAAGACACAAGTTGTTGCTACCCATAATAACAGATGAATTTCAAAATAATCATGTTGAGTGGGAAAAAACAGACAAAAAGATGAGTATATACTGTATGATTGCACTTATATATAAGTCTAGAACATTTAAACTGATTGTGACAGCAGAATGGTAGTTGCTTGGGATGTAGGAGGGGTGGAAAGGATTACCAAGGGACCCGAGGAAAGTTTCTGAGGTGATCTAGTCACTATCTTGATGGTAGTGATTGTTTCATGAGTATGTTTGTTTGTCTTTAAAAATGATACATTAAAGTGAGTGCAATTTACTGAATGGAAGGAATCATACTTCAGTAAAGCTGTTTAAAAAAAAAAGAACTCAAAAAATAAAAATCTTGGATTTAACAGGTCAGGAGAGAAGGTGACTAGCTTCAGCTCAGCACGTGGAGGGGCTCCTTCTGGGACCCACACCACCATTGGGCGGGGGCGGGGGCGGGGGGTGCAGCCTCACTCACATCCAGCCCCCGGGCTCTACCTCCAGCCCCTTGAGGGGCAGACAGCTTCTCTGTAGCTGTGGGCTCTGTCAGCACTGAGCAAACCAAGGCTCTGGCCGCAGGATGGATGGTTGGCAGAGGCCAAGTGGCTGGGAGCTTTACCCCATCGGTCCCAGAAACAGTGACAATGACAGTTATTGGGAACACCCTAGAGGTTGTATTCACCACCAGGGAACTTTGACAAAAATATAAGCCTCCAGAAAGGATTAGACCAGGCAATCTCTTCCTCTTAAAAGATTCTCACAACAAATATCTACTTTGCACCTACCATGCTCCAGGGACTGTCCTCGTCCACTGTCTCATGGGGACCGGATAGGATGGAACGACATCAGTGTAAGGGCATGACGGGCGATAAACACCCCCCGAATGGCACCTACTACACACCCATCAAATATTCCCTCGGTGCCTGGTCTGTGCTTGGCCTGATGCTGGAGGACAGGAAAGACACGTGGACAAAGAGCTTTGTCCTACCCCTGAGGCTGATGGGATCAAGGCTGTGAGGGCCAGGAGAAGAAATTACTTCCAGTTGTGGAGAGGCTTCATGGAAGCTGTGGTATGTAAGGGAGGGAAAGGAATTTGTGCATGGAGACAGGCTGGTGGTGGGGAGGCAGGCGGAGAACATTCCAGTTATAGCACAATACCTGGGGGACATGGGAGCGGCCTGGCTGCAGCTGCGTCAGGCACTGGGGGAGGCCCTGAGCAGTGCGTGGACACATCCCACTCCCACCCCCGCAGAAGCCCGCACTCTGCCAGGCCCGCTGAACTCACTTGCTCTGGGGGCAGCCAGCTGCGCTGCTGGTAGGCGTGGTAGCTTCCCCGGCCCCTCTGGAGCCTCAAAGAACAGAACCCAGGGCCTCAGCTGGAAACTCGGATGGGGGGCTGGGCTGGGCGGGGTGGGGGGAACTCCTCCCTGGCCCAATCGTCCCAAGGCCAGTCCCTCAATCCTGGGGCGTTCTCAGTGGGCCAACCAGCCTGCACCAGGCCTCCTGGGAGACTCTGAAAATGGGAAAACCCTCAGGTTCATCCTCCCAGAACTCACTGGACTGGTCTTAAACGGTCCCCTGGTGGCCAGACCCAAAGGACACCGCCATCTGGTGGCCAAGAAAGTCGGATGAGGGTTGGGAGCGTCTCGGTGCTGAGGGCCACAAAGGCAGAAACGGTTGAGAGTTAGTATTTTCATAAGGGGACTGAAATTATGCTAGCATGCAGCTTAGAGTTGGAACAAAGTTTTGCTTCTGGCTACCAAGCTCCCGGAGGTGCAGGCGTTATCCATGTGCAGTGGAGAAAGCTGCCTCTGGGGAGATGAGGTGAGGGCTCTAAGGTCACAGCTGGGTCACAGCTGCAGAGCTGGGTGGCATCCGAGCCCAGCAGCGCTGGTCCCCCATCAGTGCCCCGTAACTGGACTAAGCGATTCTCAATGTGGGGCACCCAAAATCCTTTCAGAAGGCAAAAGGGGGAAAAACTATTTTCATAAGATGCCTTTTCCTTTCACTTCCGATCATACAGTAAAATTTTCCAGAATCTAAATGATGTAGCAATGGCTTCATCTGGTCCCGGTGGCTAATGGAATGTGTGCTTGTGTATTCTTGCATTTTGAAACTTTCATTTCTAATAAGGCATAACCTACATGACCAAAAGCTTTTTGAGATACACGATGATACTTTTTATGAGTATGAAAGTGTCTTAAGACAATAAAAGTTTGAGAACTTCTGGTTTAAAGAAACATATATTTTTCAATAAAATAAAGCTACACACAGTAAAAACATTCCCTTTGTTTTGACATAATTGAATGAACTCTGTGAGACACTAATTTTTAGGCTGACTGGAATTCTGCCATTTTCTGTAGACCTATGATTAATGAAATACACACAAATGAGTGAAAAAAGAGTGTTTACTGTCTAACTGGTAAGCACATCTTGAAGTGGTTTACATATGTCACCTTGTTTACTCCACACGGCCACCATTTATAGGAGTTGCTATTATTACATTTTATGCCTGTGCACACCAAGAAATTAAGGCCCAGCTGGAAGGTACTAGAGCTTGGACTCTGTCTCAGGCAGTCTGTCCTCAAGGCTCTACCCACTATTCTAACTGCTGTAAGATTTAACATCCCTTCAGGGCACCTGGGTGGCTCAGTGGTTTAAGCCTCTGCCTTCAGCTCAGGTTATGATCTCAGGGTCCTGGGACCCAGCCCTGCCATCGGGCTCACTGCTTGGCAGGGAGCCTGCTTCCCCCCTCCCTCTGCCTGCCTCTCTGCCAAACTTGTGATCTCTCTCTGTGTCAAATACATAAAATCTTAAAAAAAAATTTTTAATATCCCTTCAATGCAATGCACCTGATGATAGACAGAAGTCTTTCAAAATATTGAAAACAAAGGGGATCACCCATCTGGCCCAGCATCTTCACTCAGTAGATGGGAAAGGTGACGTGCAGAGAGAGGGAAGTGACTTTCCCAAGATCCCAGAGCAAAGAATCACCACCCGCCAGGCCTGGTGCTCCCGCTGAGGAGCCCTGAGAACTCCCACCCAAGTAAATGCTGTAATTAACTCCTTCATAGCATGTAAGCAAGTAACATCCAGACATTGCAAGAGACAACGCCTCCAACAAAAGTGGCTCAACTTTATTGCAGGGAAGCTAGAGAGGAGCAGGGCAAGTGAGAGTCTCTTGCAAGAACTGCTATCACTGAGCAGGACTGTCAGGCCCCGGGTCTGTCTGGAAGGCAGGAATCAGCAGCCTGGAAGAGACGAGAAGTTAAGTGGAACGACAGCGCTATCTGCTGTGCATGTGCAGGTATTGCAAAAGCAGCAGAGTTTCACTAAGGGGGGCTTGTGGGAGGTGACATGGGAAACCCGGATGCTGGAGCAGAACTGGCACCCAGTATTCGGCCCTGCACTCTACTCCTACCCCAGCTGTCATACTCCGGTAGGCTGGAACCCACTAATCTCACTAAAGCTGATCTCTGCCAACGCCTTCTTCTGGGGGACTTCTAGGGCACCTGGGACGGTACTCCCTGTCCCGTTTCAGTTCACACTGGGAAGTCCGTGAACAAAATCACAAGCAAACCAATCTGCCGATGAACAGATAGTCAAGGTGACTTCATGACCCAGAAAGTCTCTCTGATTCCCACACCTGGCTTCAAACCCATCACTGGGGAGCGTCTTAAACCAGAGACAAGATGTTGCGGGGATGTGTGGGGGAAAGCTCCACAGGTGAGTCTCACCAAGTACTGTGCCTCTGAGGCTGCGGGAGCCTTTCCGTACTACACATGCGTGCTGACATGCTTGCCCAGTCACAATTAGCTGGTATCTAGAGTATGCTTCAAAGTAATGGGCAGATATGAAACAGAGCAGATTTATCAGTGGATCTGGATAATGGGTACACGGGAATTCATTTTACTACTCGTATGTTTAAAACTCCATAATAAAAAAGCAAAGATAAATAAAATAATTAAAAACTATGAGAATTATTCAGCCATAGAAAGGAATAAAGTGCTGATCCATGGTACAGCTTGGATGAATCCTGAAAACATTATGCTAAGTGAAATCGTGTGGTTCTCTTGAAATGAACCATCCAGAAGAGGCAAGTGGGGAGGCCAGATACAGCTTAGCGGCTCCCAGGGGCTGGGAGAAAGGGCAGTGGACAGTGACTCAGGGTATCTTTATGGGGTGATAAAGCTTTGAAACCAGAGTTGCACAACATTATGAATGCAGTGAATCCACTAAATAATACATTTCAATTGTATGTTATAGGGCTTTCACCTCAATAAATTTAAAAACTACTATGAGAAGGGGCGCCTGGGTGGCTCAGTCATTAAGTATCTGCCTTCGGCTCAAGTCATAATCCTGAGATCCTGGGATGGAGCCCCGCAGAGCCCTGCATCAGTCTCCCTGCTCAGTGGGGAGCCTGCTTCTCCCTCTGCCATTCCCCGTCCTTGTGTTCCCTCTCTCATCGTCTGTCAAATAAATAAATTTTTTTAATTAAATTTTTTAAAAAATTTATTTATTTGTCAGAGAGAGAGGGAGCGAGCACAGGCAAACAGAGTGGCAGGGAGAGGGAGAAGCAGGCTCCCTGCCGAGCAAGGAGCCCGATGTGGGACTCGATCCCAGAACGCTGGGATCATGACCTGAGCGGAAGGCAGCCGCTTAACCAACTGAGCCACCCAGGTGTCCCAAATAAATAAAATCTTAAAAAAAAAAAAAACTACTATGAGAAGAAGACCCATCAAGTTACCCACGGTTTACAACTGGCAGGCATTACTGTTTTCGCTGAACAAGATTCACATGCTCAGGCCAGGAGTCTCCAATGCAAGGGGTCTATGTTGGGGCTCCCCCATGTGGTTCGCCTACTCAGGAAGTTCTGGCTCTTCCTTCCCTCCACCCTGTCTCTTCAGAGCACTTTTATCAACCACAATCTTATAACCTGACACAGAAGGCCCCGTATAAAACAGGGCGGATGACCAGGGATAGGCAGAGAGGCCCTGAGTGCCACCCACACTCTCCGCAGAACCCCTCGGGGTGCAGGAACCACTGACCAACACTGACCCGCAGCATAGTGGAAATGTTATCTTCTCCTTGAGGGTCGGCCTTCACTTTCAGAAGGATTTCCCAGTAACCCCACACGGCAGGAAAATAGGATAGAGGTTGTGGCCCCGTTCTACAGCTGAAAGAGTCTCCAGAATGTAAGAAGAATTCAAAGTCACAGTGTGAAATGAGGACATCATTAGTCCTCCTGGGCTCATCCCTGACCATGGGCTGTGACCAGGGACAGAAAGAGCATGAGGAACACAGACGCATCTGACGTGATCCGCATGTGACGTCACCCCATACACAAGACACGGCCATAGCCCACTAGTCCCCTGCAGCTGGCCTCTGCCTGGGGGGTTCTTGTGGGCTCATGCACAGGGACAAGGCCACTCGCCACGACTGAACTCAGATTCAGGACCCTCTCATCCTGCCTCTGCCACTCGACTATGTGGGGCTTGGGTCAAGTCCCCTCCCCTCTCCGGGCCTCATTTTTCTCAATGGCACTGAGCGCCGAACCACAGGAGGGACGTGGCAGTCACTGTGATTCAAGCATGACAAAGGCAGTGACGGCCAGGGGCGAACGGTCCGGCACAGGGCCACACTTGCATGCCTCTCTGCGCTGTGGACAATGAAAGGGGACGCGTCCTCCAGCTTAGACATGGAGGACTGCTTCTGTACCATCGGGGCTGCGGCCAGGCTCAGGGGGCTGACGGCGGTTCCGAGCAGGAAGGGAGGCCAAGGTGAATTAACTTACCTGGTCATTGCACAGGAGCATGAGGTGCAGGGCACAGGTGTCCTCTCGGATGGGACAGTTTATCAAAGGAATGCTTAGTCTCATATACTCTACACTTAAACACTGATGATCATGAGATGCACTCCCCGAGTCAGGAAAGGGACCCTGGGAGACATAACACAGTGCTCTGCATACTCCCAGGGGGCTGTAAGGACTCCCTGAATGCAAGATTTGCATCAGATAATGAAATATGTTGTATGACGGCTGGGGCCTCACCCACCTGCTCCCTTTGGTCCATCTTGGGCTCAGGGATCCAGGCCCTCGCTACTTGGGGCCGAGGTAGGAAACAGCCTTTCCTGTTTTCTCCAGGGTCTCCAGCAAAATGTCCACGCTGTGGTCAGAGCTGATGCAAACCTTCTTGTTGGGCAGATCAATGTCAAACTCAACTCCTGCAGGAAAAGGGAAGTGGGATATGTGGGAAGAAAGCAGAGATCCTCCCAGTCAGAGCCAGAGAGTTCAGGCTCCAGAGTTTGGACTCACAACCACCTTCCCCTTTCCTCCATGCCAGGGATCAGCAAACTCTTCCTATAAAGAACCAGAGTCATGTTTTAGGCATCTGGGGCCATATAGACTCAGCGGCATAGTCTTCTCTCTCTGTGTATTGCTTTTATGCCCCTTTAAAAATGTAAAAACTGTTCTCAGCTGTACAAAAACAGCCTGTGGGCTACAGACTATAGTTTGCCAATCCCCGCTAAGCACTGGGGCTTCCTTAAGTTTTCTTTTCCTTTTATTTCAAAAATAATTAATACAGGGGCACCTGGGTGGCTCAGTGGGTTAAAGCCTCTGCCTTTGGCTCGG
>PISX010007419.1:50938-89317 GCA_004024625.1 Mellivora capensis
GAGGGCGCCTGGGTGGCTCAGTGGTTTAAAGCCTCTGCCTTCGGCTCAGGTCATGATCCCAGGGTCCTGGGATTGAGTCCCGCATCGGGCTCTCTGCTCACCAGGGAAGGGAGCCTGCTTCCTCCTCTCTCTCTCTCTGCCTGCCTCTCTGCCTACTTGTGATCTCTGTCTGTCAAATAAATAAATAAAATCTTTAAAAAAAAAGGAAATATTTCTGAATAAAACCAGAAAGTAGAAGGCCTCCAGAAGTCACTAAAACAGCATGGCATCTACCCAGTTCTTCTTCCAGACAGACAAGTGAAAAGTAATTCCCCCGAACAGCATCATACTACAGACACAGGTCTTGCTATATTTCACTTTCCAGTGTCCAGGGGATCTTGCCATCTCAGTACATACAGAATTACATCATTCTCTCTTTAACACCTACACTACATTCCACAGTGTGGACACCCCGAACATCCACTTGGTCCCCTGCTGCAACAGTACAGTAAACATACTAGAACATATAAAACTTGTGAAAATATTTCTATACCATGAATTTACAGAATGGAAACTGGGGAGCAACAGACTGGCACATTTTAAATGCTGATATTGTAAAACCACCCTCCTAAAGGGGTGTGCCAATTTCAAGGCACCCTCCCTTCCCCCCAGAGCACTCCATGGAAATACCTAGAATGTGTCTTGCTGAGACAATGGAATGCAGAGGGAAACCCCTTACAGGTTCTAGGCCTGGCTTCACCACTGACTTGGATGACTACAGGCGGGTCCTGCCCATTCTAGGCCTCAGTTTCCCCATCTGTACATGACGGAATTGGGGGTGGCCAGCCCCTATGGTCTCTCCAGTTCACATATGTCATTAGCTGGGTTTCCTCAGGCCCAGCACTGCTCATCTAAGTCTCCAACTAATCCTTCTGACCCATCTTAAGAGGCCACCCAAGTGGGGACAGTTGTGAAAGATGGGGAAAAACCATCCAAGTTTAAAGGGAGATCCCCAAACATCAAAGAGCCTTCAAAAGCCCATGGCACAGATTTAGTCATAATATCTGAATTTGTATCTGACAGAAACTGAGGGAGAAAAAAAAAAACATATCGTGTCCTCGCCGCACACTGGATTTTTGTCTTTTGGTTCGAAGTATCTCCTTCCTCTTTGAGATACATATTTTGGTGGCATCATACAGCTCCAAGAAAGTCTGGGATCATCTAACCCAGTGAATTTCAAACTGTGCTCCTTGAGCCCAGATTCCCGGTTGGGTGTCCTCAAGCCATCAAGAGCAAAAGCAGCCTGGCCGTCACCCCTCACTTCATCCAGAACATGCCATGTCATACTGGAGGGGTTTCTGAGAAGAGTGTCACAGCAGAAGCTGACGTACGCTGACATGCCTATACACAGCTAGGGAGACTCCCACCCCAGGGAGAAGATGCCACAGTCACATGGCAAGTCGGCAGCCAGGATTTTCCTACTGCATCAGACGCTTTCAAATTAAGATTCCAGTTTCCAGGACTAGAAGCCACCACTGACTCACTTTGGGAAAGTCCCTTCCCTCCCAAGCTCTGGTGTCAACACCCCCATTCCACAGATGGAAAGGCCAGCTCAGAGGAATGCTCTAAGTGCTAATGGGATCATATCCACGTGGAAGCCCTCTGAAATCTGGGGTTTAAAATCTAGGGATTTAAATGTGAAAATCTTAGAAGACTGACTGCTCCCAGAACTCTGATCACAGCTCAGTCATTATCTCAAAGAGCCCCAGAGCTAGACCCCAGCCCTCTCTGGGCCTCAGTTTCCCCAGCTGGGAACTGAGGGGGCTGGATGAGAATAATTGTTTTCTAAATATGTCCAGAAGAAGCACTTTAGGACTTCTGCACACGACTTGAGTCAAAGTTCATTTTTTAAAACTACTACAATTTTCTTTTTTTTTTTTTTAAGATTTTATTTATTTATTTAACAGACAAAGATCACAAGTAGGCAGAGAGGCAGGCAGAGAGAGGAAGGGAAGTGGGCTCCCTGCTGAGCAGAGAGCCCGATGAGGGGCTGGATCCCAGGACCCTGGGATCACACGACCTGAGCCGAAGGCAGAGGCTTTAACCCACTGAGCCACCCTGGCACCCCTGAAAACTACTACAATTTTCTAAACGTTAACAGAAAAATGACACTCCAATATGTCATATGCAAAATGATCACACCGAAGATCACCAACATATTAACTAGCGCTGCTAGGACCATGTGGCCAAATCCCAGCTATGCCGCTTACTGACTGTGTGATCTCAACAAAGTCAATCAACCTCTCTGAACTTCAGTTCCCCCGGCTTATAATGGAGACAGTCCAAGGAGCCACTTAAATGGCTCTGGTGAGGAACAGATGATGTGGTCCACAGAGCCACCAAGCAGAGTACTGGGCACATGCTAAGTATGTACTTGATACGTGTTAGTTTTCCTATTATTATCAGCTCCAACTCAAGCTTCTCCGGCTCCGTGGCTGCACGCACTGGCCTCTCCCACCCGACGCCTAACCAAGGGCCTCTCACTCACCTCCCAGCTTGTTGAGCACCCGGCTGACCGCATTGGAGCAGCCTTCACAGGTCATGTCCACAGAGAACTCGTGCTTCTGAAATGAACAAAGGGGACCATGAGCCAGTCCTGCGGCACGGCCCACACACCCCAGCAGCACACAGGCCCACCCAGGGCCCAAGACAGAGCACAGCAAGACAGGGCAAGATCTGGCTGTCATCAGACTCACCACTAGCCTGTTTTTGAGCCCCGCTCTGTTACAAAGTGGAGTTAAGTAAGGGTTTCTCCATCTCATACGTTGTTGTATTCAATGAGATAATCCCTATAAGGCCTTCAGCAGTGTCTAGCACATGATGAGTAGAGTCACCTCGGAAGCTAGTTTAAAAAATGCTATTTCTAGTCTTACCTTCAAAATCTTGATTCTTGAGCTACGGGGTGGTCTCGAGACCACTGGTAACTCTGACATGGGTGGGCCCGTGGACTCTGAGCCATGCTGATCTGGTCTTATTCATGCATCAAAAGATCATCTTCTGCATTAGAACCACCTGGGAAAAACTACAAATTCTCATCAACAAGTGTGGGCTGGGGCATCTGTCACGGCTAATAAGTGTCTCTGGTATTCTGATACACGGAGATCACTGCTCTCAACCACATGCCTCATGGTCAGGGGCAGCACCTTGAGTCCTGGGAAGGAAGGGATCTGCCTAGGCTCCCAGTGGGTTGGAGGCTGGGCCAGTAAAGGCACCAGACTCCTCGACTCTTTGGGCTCAACATCCTATAGTCTTCAAGAGCCTGATGGCAAGCGTTGTTCAGTTCACTGATGCAACCCAAGCCTTGAACGGCAGCTGGCATACAGTAGGTGCTTACTACATTTTTTGTGTGTGAGCAGATGACTGACACAGCTGGCTGAGGAGCTCTGGGTTGTGTCTGGCAGAATATGACTGAAGGGATGTTATGTGACTTCTGAGGTTAGGTCTTGGGCTTCTTCCTTGCTCTCTCTCTGGAGGAGGCTGGCTAAGACATCTTAATAAAGGCCTTCAAGCAATCCTACGGAGAGGGGCTCATGGTGAGCCCCTGAGAGGGAGCCATCGTGGAAGCAGATGCTCCTTCACAGCTGGCAGACATCTTCCTGTATCTTCATCAGAGACCCCGTACCAGGGACACCCCACAGAGCTGCCCCCAGATTCCCAACTCTCAGAAACTAAGAATTAATAAACGTTTACCTTTACAACCACCGAGGTTTGGGGTCATTACTCAGGAGCAACAGATAACAAACTTTGAGAGCTTGGAGCCTGCTAGTAGTCTCCATTAGGTTATTATTAGCCTGTTTCACAGCTCTCTTTTCTTTCACTTCAAACCACAGTGGCTACATGTTTCATGGAGCATTCCAAAGTGTTTTTTTTAAGATCTTACTTACTTATTTGAGAGAGACAGAGAGAGTGTGTGAGCATGAGTGGGAGAAGGGGAAGAGGGAGAAGGAGAAGCAGACCCCTCGCTAGGCAGGGCTTGATCCCAGGACCCTGGGATCATGACCTGATCCAAAGGCAGGTGCTTAACAGGCTCCTAAGCATATTCCAAAATATCCCAGATTTGTTACCGCAACTGGAATTCTGAACATAGCAATGTTTCTGCTGGAAGACCTCAGGCAAAAATCCCTGTGCTTTAAGAAAAAAAGGGAAAAAAAATCCCTCTGCCTTAAGGGCCCTAGTCACCTTATCTTATGGAAAAGGTATAAGCCAACTCAAATTTTCTCAACCTCAGTGCACAGAAGTATCCCTTGGGGACTTGAGGCCATGGAACTCAGCAAGCAGCTGCCTCTATCAGTTTTGAGGGTCTGGGCTAGGCCCTGGGGCTCTCTCCATTTTTAATCCACTGGGGAGACAGAGGGGGGCAAGGCCACACACCTGAGAAAAACTGGACTAATGGCTTCTCAAGCTCTTTCCAAGTCTCAGAACATGTTTGGGTCTGGCTTATTATCATGCTGTCCAGGGGAAACTAAGACCAAGAGCTAAGAGTTTGGTTTTTTCACTATTTTATTGAGGCCAAATCTGCAAAACCTGCCTTAAAGAAAATGGTTAGTTTTTCTTTTCTTCTATGTTAAATTCCTCTTATTCCTTTAGCTTATTCTATGACTACAACAAGGCAGAGGCTTAACCCACTAAGCTACCCAGGTGCCCCTGTGAGCTGGTTTTATAAAGTTTTATTGGAACACTGCTAAGACCACTGGCTTACTTTCACAATGGAATGGCAAAGCAGAGTAGTTATAAAGAGACCACATGGTTCCTCAAGCCTAAAGCATTTAAAGTATTCACCTGGGAGCGGCTGGGTGGCTCAAAGCCTCTGCCTTCGGCTCAGGTCATGATCCCAGGGTCCTGGGATCCAGCACTGCATCGGGATCTCCCTGCTCAGTGGGAAGCCTGCTTCTCCCTCTCCCACTCACCTTGCTGTGTTCCTGCTCTCCCCCTCTCTGTCAAATAAATTAAATAAAATCTTTTAAAAATAAAATAAAAATGGGGCACCTGGGTGGCTCAATGGGTTAAAGTCTCTGCCTTAGGCTCAGGTCATGATCCCAGGGTCCTGGGATCGAGCCCCGCATCGCATCAGGCTCTCTGCTCGGCATGGAGCCTGCTTCCTCCTCTCTCTCTGCCTGCCTCTCTGCCTACTTGTGATCTCTGTCTGTCAAATAAATAAATAAAATCTTTTAAAAATAAATAAATAAAAATTAAAGCTAAAAAATTCACCTGGCTCTTTAAGGAAAAATGCGCTGGCTCCTGCTCTATAATAACCAGTAGACAGTCCAGATTTGTCAAGGGTTTGCACCTGGGTGCCCACCCAAAGACTTAAAAAGGGCTTGCAAGACCTACGTGAGACCTAAATATTGAGTGCCGCTGTGCGCCAAATGCTCTGTACACAGAATCTCAGTTCTCCCTCGGCTTGGAAAGGGAGCTGGAGACCCTGATTTACTCCAGAGGAGACTGACATTCCCAGGGGTTCACGGAGCTCCCCACAGTCATGGGTGAGTCTGTGCCAAGGCAGGGATGTGAACCCAGGCCTTCCTGGCTCCAGGGACTAATTCTGCTAGCTGTGGAGCAACTGACAGCACTGCCAGGGGGGCCACCCTGTGACCCTGACTCTCAGCAGGAGCTCGGACAGCGGGACACCTCGTGAACAGGCACAGGGACATGCACCCAAGAACCTAATGTCAACACATCCGCGAAGCCTTCTGCTGCGGTCTACAGAGCGCAGGTCTCCTTTCATCCTCCACAGTACAGGTCAGAAGCCAGGAGGCGGCTTCTGGGGGGCAAATGTTCCAATTCAGTGCTCTTCCCCTCGACTCGGGGTTGCTCAAGTCAATTTGGAGGTGGCAGAAAATCTACTTAAGGACAGAGTAATCCATTCTTTACAGAGAATCCCAAGCCAGCCCCCTATTGCCTCAGCCCCTCAGACAGGCCTATCACCTGTATGGTTCTTTAAAGCAATGAAAAAGTTCAGTGAACTGTGCAATTCTTTAACAGAATCTCAGAACTGGAAGGGCAGAAATGCAGTGGGGTCACCTTGTCCGGCTCCCTCCCAGAGAAGGAAGTCTTTCTCAAATATCCAGGATATTGAGTCTTTGAATACAATGTCGACTAGAAGTTTACTAATACTAATATTTGAATGCGGACTGCGTGCCAGGCATTGTTCTAAACACTCTGCACACATTACTTTGTTTAATCATCACAAAGTTCCCATGAGATGGCCATTATTATCCTTTCTTGACAGACAAGGGAGCTGAGATTCAGAGGTTAGGCCACTCGCTTGGGAGCGACACAGGTAGTGAGGGAACCAAGCCGAGACTGAAAATGTCTTCAGAGCCTAAACTTTTAACCACTTGTTAAAAATGGGGTCCTTGTTAAAATGGGGTTAGCACCTGCCCACCTCTAGTTCCACCCCACTTGTCCTAGGTCGACACCAGAGCTACCATTTCTTGGGGACGAGCTAGGTCAGTGGCTATGCTACGTATTTTCGGCATTTTTTCCAGGTAATACTAAGAGTCCCTTGAGGTCAGATTTTACCCCTCTCCCCATTTTACAGATGAGGAAACAAAGGCAGAGAGAGGTAAAGCGGCTTGCCCAAGGTCACCCGGGTGAGAAGCAAGGGCACAGGTTTTTCAAAGAGGCTTCTGAGATTCCAAGTTTTTGTCTGAGTAACTCTCAGGTGACACTCTGACCAGTTTTGACCACAGCCCCTTGACTAATAGCCTCCTTTCTGCATGCAGTTGCTCATCTTGTGATACGGTGCCAAGTGCCCTCTTCATTCTGACCATCTTCTCTGGAGGGTCATTTGTCCAAATCTCCAGAAGTGAACACAGAGTAGAGTGATCCTGAAGCTGGCCTTTCCCTCACTGCCACCCTCTCCGAAAACCTTGTGACCTCATCTATTCCAGTCGCAGGCTGATTAATGCTGTCCTCTTTTTTATTTATTTTTTTAAATTTATTTGTCAGAGAGAGAGAGAGAGAGAGCGAGCACAGGCAGACAGAGTGGCAGGCAGAGGCAGAGGGAGAAGCAGGCTCCCTGCCGAGCAAGGAGCCCAATGTGGGACTCGATCCCAGGACGCTGGGATCATGACCTGAGCGGAAGGCAGCCGCTTAACGAACTGAGCCACCCAGGTGTCCCTAATGCTGTCCTCTTAACAATCCCACAGGCAGCTTTGCTCAAGTAGGAGGGCTGATAATGTCAGCTTCTTTGTCCATACTTTGTGCTGTCTGAGGATTTGTCTCAAGGCATCTGGCAAGGCCCAAGAGAAATAACACCTGAGATGTTTGTGACTAGGCCCAGGGGGCCTCTGGGTTACCTGCCAGCTCCCGAAAGCTAGGCTGCTAAGACACAGGGCATCTGTGGGACACTTCTGGGTATCCATGTGAAGCAGAGCCACAAACTAGGCACCCTGGGGGAAAGTGCTTAATACCACATGACCCCAACCAGGATCTACAGGACGTACTTGGCAACACAGCTTACTCTCAATCCAGTAGAACTACTTTTGTCGGGAGAGATGGGAGCCTGAAGATAAGGGGCTTAATTCTGACTCCACCCAACGCCTGAAGGAGACCTCCAGTAAGTTACGGCGCTTTTTCTTTTTATCTGCTGAAGGCCTCAGTTTCTTATCTACAAAACGAGTCCCTGAGCAACCACGTCTGTGCATTAAGACTGAGTGGCGAAGGCACCTAAGACCTGCTCATTCCTCCCCAAACTCTCTTTGAGCAACTGGCAACTTTTGAGCAGGTCCCTTAGCGTCTCCGAGGTTCATGGGTTCAGGTTCAGAAAGCGATCGGTAGGAAAAGTTCAGCGTCGCCCAGGGCTGAACGGAAATGGGCCAGAGTGGGCAGGGGGAAGGAAGGAAAACCTGGACCTCTGAAAACCTGCCCCGTCCGGGAGGCAACAGCCACCCGCCCCTCCCCCATTCCCGCCGTTCAAGCCATTCCCGCAGACAGGGGCAAACCGGGAAGGCGCGGGGACTAGACGTCCCAGTTCCAGCTCGCCACCCGCTCACTGGGTGATCTCGGCGACTCTGCCCTTCCCTGGGTCTCAGTTTCCCCGTCTATGCAGGGAAGAATTGGGCCTGTAACCAACCCCTGGAGGCCTTGCAGCTCCAACGTTCTGAGGCCTGACTCCTACATAAAACCCCTTTCGGATCGGATTTTCTGGAGGGTCGCAGAAGCTGGCAGTGGATGGGGAGGGAGTGAGGAGAGAGGCAGGCAAAAGCCCCGGCTCCCGCCCGAGCCCTTGAAGAGCGACGTGTGGCCGGTCGGCGGCGGCCCGGGTCTGCGCGGGGCGGGAGCAAAGAGGCACTCACCGGCATGGCTGTGGATGGGGTGGGGGTGGGGGCGGGGGCGGTGGCGGTGGCGGTGGCGGCGGCGGCGGCGGCGGCGGCGGCTGCGGGAGCGTCACTGCTGCGGGCTCCGAGAGCTGGCGCTGCCATGCTTCCGGGGCTGGGCTCCGGGAAGAGCCGCCCCTCCCGCCAGGCCCCGCCCCCGCCGGCCGGCCGGCAGTTGGGCCCCGCCCCCGGGCCCCGCCCCCTGGCCGCGCGCGCGGGGAGCCGCTGGCAGCCGTTGGCCGCCCTGGCGGGCGGGGCCGGAGACTCCCCACTCGCGCACCGCCCGCTCCGCCGGCCTCCGGCACCTACTGGTCGTCTTTAGACCACGTGCTCCGTGTCAGGTGCGTCTTACCGGCTGGGAACACAAGGGCCCCGCAGGGAAGACGACGGACTCCTCCTCTCCCTAAAGGGACAGTCACTTTTACTCCTGCAAATGAGTCCCAGCCCCGAGCCAGCGCGGGGCTAGGTCTTCGTGAAAAAGACGTCGCCCAGTCGGTAGACGAGGAAGCAGGCGCTGAAAAGGCGGTGTTAGAAGGGCCGTATCCTGGGAGCAGAGAAAGGATCTCTAACTGAGACTGCAGTGTGTTGGGGGCGGGAGACGGGGTTCCGGACGAGGCGGTTCCGCGCGGAGGTAATCTGAGTCAAGGGTCGAGAGTACACGTTGGTCGGAAGAAGGAAGAGGAGCTCTTTGGGAAGGAGGGAGGCAGAGGGAACAGCAAGCGCAAAAGTGGGGAGACAAGAGTGGGCTTGAGAGGCAGGCACAAGGAGAGGTGGAGAAATGAAGAGACAAGGATATGAGATCCACAGCCGTGGGTGAAGACAGTGAAGGCAGAGGTGCTCTAAGACACTAACAGAGAAACAGGCCTGCGGGGACTGGGAACCGCAGTCACACACACACCCCCAACTCCGTACCCAGAAGCGTCGGCGCGGTGCGCTCTCCTTGGAATGTCCAAGGAACCTGCCCTCAGAGTCCGTGGTTTCAGAGAGCTCGCATCAACAGAACTGCTTGGACAGCTTATTAACCCAGATTTCTAGGCTTCACCCTAGAGTCACTGCCCCTTAATCTCAGGGTATACTTTTAGTACCCCTCATCTGCTTGGTTTGGGGAACCACTGGTTGAGGAAAACTGTAGTTTTAATACATGAAACCTTAGACAAACCATAAGAGACTCTTAATCTCACAAAACAAACTGAGGGTTGCCGGGAGGAGGCGGGTAGAGAAAGAGGGTGGTGGGTTTATGGACATTGGGGAGGGTGTGTGCTATGGTGAGTGCTGTGAAGTGTGTAAACCTAGAGATTCACAGACGTGTACCCCTGGGGCTAATAATACATTTTATGTTAATTTTAAAAAATACATGAAACCTTTTTGAGAAAGTGTGTTCATTATTCATTGTTTCACTTCCAATTCACCCTTTACGTTTGCTCTATGAAAATGGATCTAGACCCTCCCTTTTTAATTTTTTAAAAAAGATTTTTTTTTTTTTTAAAGATTTTATTTATTTATTTGAGAGAGAGACAGTGAGAGAGAGCACGAGCGAAGAGAAGGTCAGAGGGAGAAGCAGACTCCCTGTGGAGCTGGGAGCCCGATGCGGGACTCGATCCCGGAACTCCGGGATCATGACCTGAGCCGAAGGCAGTCGTCCAACCAACTGAGCCACCCAGGCGTCCCTAAAAAAGATTTTTGACAGAGCGTGCACAAGCAGGGGGGAGCTGCAGAGAGAGAAGCAGACTGCTGAGCAAGGAGCCTGATGGTGGGGCTCAATCCCAGGACCCTGAAATCATGACCTGGGCCAAAGGCAGAATCTTAACCAACTGAGCCACCCAGGCACCCCAATCTGGACACTTTAAATATTTTCTTTTTCCTTTGCCCGCTGGCAGGATGTTGAACCTTGTCAGTAGAGGTCCTGGAGACACACTGGAGGGGGAAAGGTTTTCCTTCCTGGTTCCAGTGTGCTCACTCACCAGGCCCTTGCCATGTGGGCCATTGCCCCATGCCCATCTTCTGAGGATGGCTTCCTCAGCACCAGGCTCCTGTTGTTCACAGGGATCGGCAGCACGTAGCAGCCAGCAGCTTCCTCCAGCGTCTGTCCTCCCTTGTATACTTTCATAGCAGACTGTCTTCAGTGAAGTGCCTCTGTGAATAGCTTTTTCCAGCACCCTAGATGGAAATTTTCCAGCCCAGGGGGTGGATTTCTAGCAAGTTCCACCAGCGTGGCATCACACCCACTTCTCTGCCATTCAGTGGGCCACGAGGTCTGGAGCCCACCTGGCGTGGGGCTTGGGAGAGTCTTCCTTGGATGCTTTATGTACTATCTTAGCCCTATCAGCAGTGGCTCCTCCTGTATCTCTACTGTTTCTATAGTCTCTAGAGTTCTCTTGTTACTAGCTGATGCCTCATTATCACAGACTCATTATAACCTTTAAACTCTCCTTGTTCAAATTATGGTGTGGTTTCCCTCTCCTGATTAGACTCACACTGATACAGAGAGTGACCACAAGCTGTCTACCTCAGTTTAGGGAAGAGGCTGATGGATCCACCCTTGGCCTAGGCTCAAGGAACACAAAACGGAAGGGATAAATCTAGGCCAGGACCAGTCGCTGACTCACACTGGCCCTGAATGAAGAGGCCCACCTCCAGCATGGGGAGCGGAAGGAGCCTGGGCATGAGAGCTGTCTTAGTCTGCTCTAGCTGCTATAACAAAATATCACAGACTGGGAGAAATAAACCACATTTATTTCTCACAGTTCTCACAGTTTTAGAGGCCCGAAAGTCCAAGGTCAAAGTGCTGGCTAATTTGGTTCTTGGTGAGGTTCCTCTTCCTGGCTTGCAGATGGCTGCATTCTTGTTAGATGACTCTGGCATCTCTTCCTCCTTTTATAAGGGCACTGGCCGTATTGGATTAGGGTCCCACTCTTAAGACCCCATTTAACCTTTATTAACTCCTCAACGGCCCATCTCCAAACACAGTCATGTTGGAGGTTAGGGCCTCAACAGTTCAGTCCATATACACCATGTAGAACCATATAGAGCAGAGTTTGAATTTTAGCCCTCCCATTTGCCAGTTACCTCTCTAAGCCTTAATATCCTCACTTAGAGAACAGGGATAGTTAAGGTGACTATATGATTTTTTTTATCCAAACCTCCTGAGAGTGGGAGGGGATGCCAGGACAGTAGGCATACAGCATGACTGTTACAGGCCAACCAGAACATATGGGTTCCTCAAAGAAACCTACTTTGTGGTATTATTGGGAAGAATATATATGATACTGTATGCAAACTCCCTAGCACATTGCTTGGAACAGGATGGGCATCAAAAAGTATTAGAACTCTTCAGGACGCCTGGGTGGCTCAGTTGGTTAAGCGGCTGCCTTCGGCTCAGGTCATGATCCCAGGACTCATGATCCCAGGGTCCTGGGATCGAGTCCCACATCGGGCTCCTTGCTCAGCAGGGAGCCTGCTTCTCCCTCTGCCTCTGCTGCCACTCTGCCTGCCTGTGCTCGCTCTCTCTCTCTCTCTGGCAAATAAATAAATAAAATCTTAAAAAAAAAAAGTATTAGAACTCTTCTAATTCCTGGAATCACTCCTGGCTTCCCTGCCACTGACTCCTCCCCTACAGGCAAAATGCTCACCCCTTAACCCTTCACACCTCTTTCCCACCTGCCAGGCATTTCCTTAGGCGAAGTGAAGGCAAGGTTCAACCTTCAGGTAGCGCTGGGCACAAGTGTGTACTGGTACTGGGAAAGCAAGATCGCTGCAGGGGCGTAAGGGGGTGGGGGGCATTAAAGGAAAGGCAGAGGAAGAGAGACTAGAGAATGGGGGAAGAGGGGTGGTGAAGCAGAGACAGGCAGCGTTATGTAAACTCATTAGATATGACAAATGGAGAGAGGAAAATGTGCAGGGTTATAGTTCCTGTACGCAAATGTCTGTATAAATTCCTGTTATTTACATACAACTAAGCCTGAAAGGAACTACAGTAAGTGTTACAGAGGTTATCTGGAATGGATGTAGGCTTACAGGCTCCCTATGTACATACTTTTAAAGAAATGTCTAATAGCACAAAAGGGTGTAGAGGGAAAAGCCAGTCTCCCTTCTACCCTGACTACCCCTTTTCAAACAAAAGGCATCTATACAGAATTTTGCACCTTGCTTTCCTTGCTTTATAAAATATTGTGGAGCTTCTTCTTTACTTGTACATATTCCTTTCATTCTTCTTAGTGGTACATAGTTCCACATTTTTCAACTGTACCATAGTTTATTTCACCAGGCCCTATGGCAGATACCATTGGTTGGCTAATCAAATGCTCATTCCCAGCCTTTTTACTCTTGCTACTGTAGAGGCCAAATCCCTAAGTACCCTCAGTATTTGCTTTCCCATCTTCCCTTCAGCTAAGTGTGCCCATGTGATGTGGCTCTGGCCAAGGAGTCAGAAGCAGAAATCTGCTACAAGGTTTCTGGAAAGTTCTTGCTTTCTTCACCAGGGGAACAGATACCACTCCTTTCCCCTTCTTGCTGAGCATACTGACATGATATCTAGAGTACAACCATGAGGGAAATGCCAAGAGAACCACAGAGATGCTGGTTGGTGCGCTCACCAGCCGATGCCAGCTACAGACTTGTTAGGCGAGAAATGTAAGTCCATCTCCATTTCTGCAACAGCTACTCAGACTTCCTGGTACTTGTCCCTGACACATTCCTGATACAGTCCCCCACTGATAGACATACAGGTGGCTTCCTATCTTTTCATGCTAATGATGATGATGTAATGACAGTCCATATATATAGATCTTTGCTTATAAGTTTACATAAATGAATTCCTTCTGTGGTATTGCTGTGCATTTTCAATTTTGATAGAGTCAGTTGCCTCTCAAAGATTGATGAACTATGTTTTCATATCTTCAGATCTATGTGTACTACCCTGACCCACTCCAATATTATAGGTGGTTTTTATTTGTTTTCCTACTTCTCTTTGGCATATTTTCTATATTAAATATGTATTAGGAATCACAGAGAAAAATTTTTAAGGAGCAGGATTCAGGAATTCCGAGCTCCAGACTGCCCAGCAGTTTCCTAGTAGCCTTGTAAACCTGGGTAAGTCAGTTTATCACTAAACTACAGGGCTGGGAAATGGGCCCTTTCTGGCAGGCAGTGTTGTTGTGAGGACAAGGGTCATGCGTAGATGACAGGTTCACAGACAAGGGGGTGGTGCCTTCTCCCTAGACCCCATCTACTGGAGTGGCCCTTCTGCAGATGCTGGGGTCAAGCTCTGCAAAGAAAGGCCTTTGTTAGATGTTGTCTACTCCCCCCAGAATGCCAAGGGTCTGTTTGTCGTGTTATAACACAGGTGCACGCTAGCTGCTTCACTGCTTTATCCACAAAGGAGCCCTCAGCTTGAGATCAAAGGTTCTGAGCAGAAAGGGCCCTTGGAGAAACACATGCAAGGGAAGAGGGGGGCTGCAAAGCACAGGGGATTTGGGGTGCAGGCTTGGCACAGGTGGCCTGGCATGAGGCATCGTTGTGGACTGTGTGATGCTGACCTGCAGACATATTTTATTTAGTTCCTCAAGTGCTCATAATACATTTCGATTAGTTGACAACATTTACAAACATGGAGTTTGGTTGCACAACAACGTGAATGTACTTTTAAAGCCAGGAAACTGTACACTTAAAAATGGTTAAAATGGTAAATTTTATGTTCTGTATATATTTTTAAAGGTTTTATTTATTCATTTGACAGACAGAGATCACAAGTAGGCAGAGAAGCAGGCAGAGAGAGAGGAAAGGAAGCAGGCTCCCTGCTGAGCAGAGAGCCTGAAGTGGGGCTCGATCCCAGGACCCTGAGATCATGACCTGAGCCGAAGGCAGAGGCTTTAACCCACTGAGCCACCCGGGTGCCCCTGTTCTGTATATTTTACTACAATTTAAAATCTATTTGTAGACTGACATGTAAATGTAGTTGTGCCTATAAGACCAAGAAAAGCATTTTTTTTAAGATTTTATTTATTTATTTGACAGAGAGAGATCACAAGTAGGCAGAGAGAGAGGGAGGAAGCAGGCTCCCCGCCGATCAGAGAGCCCGATGCGGGACTTGATCCCAGGACCCTGAGATCATGACCCAAGCCGAAGGCAGAGGCTGAACCCACTGAGCCACCCAGGCGCCCAAGAAAAGCATTTTTTTAAGAAAAGCATTTTTATGAATAATTCCAAATAAAGTTTAAAAAAATAAATTCAACTGTAGTTCTCTTGCTTATTATTTTTTAAAGATTTTATTTGTTGATTGGACAGAGAGTGTGCACAAGCAGGGGGAGCAACAGAGGGGAGAGGAAGAAGCAGGTTCTCTGCTGAGCAGGAAGCCCTATGCTGGGCTCTATCCCAGGACCCTGGGGTCATGACCTGAGCTGAAGGCAGACACCTAACTAACTGAGCTACCCAGGTGCCCCAACTATAGTCCTCTTAGAAAGAATATTTTCATTATAAAATATTTAAAATTGAGAGCCAAAGGGCATTGGGGTGGCTCAGTCGGTTGAACGACCATTGTTGGTTTTGGCTCAGGTCATGATCTCAGGGTGGTGAGATTGAGCCCCATATCAGGCTCCAGGCTGGGCATAGAGTCTGCTTGAGATTTTTTCCCTTTCCCTCTGCCCCTCCCTCCACTCGTGTGCATGCGCTCTCTCTCTCTCAAATAACTAACTAACTAAATAAATCTTTAAAAAAAAAGAAGTGAGGACCAAACACTTTTATACCATTAATAAAATGTTAAGAAAGAACAGTGAGTAATCCAGATTTTGAGTGTCTTCGGAAACCCTGGAAGATCTAGAAACGTATCTGTAACTGGCAAGAACGGCCGGGTAAGGCTATTGCAACAAACCATCACAAAACCTCAAAGGCTTAAGACAACGGATTTCTCCTCCTTGATTATGTCATATGACCATTGCACATTGGGCAGTTTGGAGAAGTGGTTCTGTGCAAATGATTTTTCCTCAGGGACCCAGGTTGAGGGAGATCCTCCGAACGGAATGATATTGAATATGGGGGCGAGTGTGGGGAGGGAAGACCTCAGCAAATAATCACTAGCTCCAAAGACCTTTCTCCCTGGGAGAGATATGTGTCACTTCTGCTCACGTTGTGTTGGCCAAAGTAGGGCATGTAGTCATGCCTGTCTCTAAGGGGGCAGGACAGAATAATCTTGCCAGGCACCTGGAAGGAGTGGAAACAAGCTATGTTAGAAAACAATACAATAAGGCATAAACATGAAAAGAACAGCAGAGGGAATTCAGTCAATAATATTGTAATATTGTATGGTGACAGATGGTGACATTTATCATGGTGAGCATTGAGTAACGTATAGAATTGTTGAAGCCCTATGTGGTGTGCCTGAAATCAATACGACATTGCTAATTGTCAATTATACTTCAATCAGAAAAATATATATGTATACAAACGACCACCAAAGCCTCTTCAGATAAGGCATGAGCTCTTGCTAGCACCTTAGGGTACTCCAAGCACCACACCCAAAGATCAGAGGACATGTGTCATGCTGTTCCCTGGCTCCTTTATTTTCTGTCAGACTTCTTAGGTGTCAGGGACTTAAAGCTCTATTTAATGAGAGATACTAGACAAACCTGTGTTCAGTTCCTGGCTGTTCTGGGCAATAAACCTCTCTGAACCTCAGTTTCTTTCTCTGGAAGAGAAACACAATAATTAGACCTATCTCAATAATTAGCATTATTGTGAGAAATAAGACAATGTTCATAAAATGTTGAGTTCAGTGCCTGGTATATAATAAGTACGCAGAAGCCACTCTTAGGGCTATGCCAAGTTACTTTTCTTTTAATAAAGTAACTTGAGAGTTACTCAAGAGAGAGTGAAAGAGAGAGAAAAAGCAGGGGGAGGAGCAGAGGAAGAGGGAGAGAGAGAATCTCAAGCCGACTCTGCATTGAGCGAGGAGCCCAATACAGGGTCAGTCTCAGAAACCTAAGATCATGACCTGAGCTGAGATCAAGAGTCTGATGCTTAACCAACTGAGTCACCCTGTTGCACCCCTCTCATTACTTTTTAAGTTATATAATACATGGAAAATTGGGTGTTTTTTTTTTAGATTTTATTTATTTATTTATTTAGAGGGGGGGCACGAGCAAATGCAGAGGCAGAGGAAGAAGTAGGCTCCCCGCTAAGCAGGGAGCGCCATGCAGGGCTCAATCCCATGACCCTGAGAACATGACCTGAGCTGAAGGGAGACACTTAACCAACTGAGCCACCTAGGTGCCCCTACATGGAAAGTTTCTTAATAAATTTTAAACAATTCAGATAAGGTGAAAGTTTCCTCAAACCCTCATTATCCATGCCCTCCAAAGAGAAAGTACTGTCAGGTTACTGTACATTCTTTTTAAAATTTTTATTATTTAAGATTCTATTTATTTATTTAAGAGAGAGAGAGAGAGAGTGCGTGTGTGTGTGAGCATGAGCCAGGAAGAGAGGCAGAGGGAGAGGGAGAAGCAAGTTCCCTGCTGAGCAGGGAGCTTGACTTGGGGCTCAATCCCAGGACCCTGGGATCATGACCTGAACAGAGGGCAGATGCTCAACTGACTGAGCCACCCCAGTGCCCCAACTGCTGTACATTCTTTCGAGACCTTGGTCTGTGGTTTCACAAACACTGGTAAACACATATGCATATATTGTTTTTGGTGGGTTTTTTAAAGATTTTCTTTATTTATTTGACAGGCAGAGATCACAAGTAGGCAGAGAGGCAGGCAGAGAGAGGGGAAGGGAAGCAGGCTCCCTGCTGAGCAGAGAGCCCGATGCGGGGCTCGATCCTAGGACTCTGGGATCATGACCTGAGCCAAAGGCAGAGGCTTTAACCTCCTGAGCCACCCAGGTGTCCCAAGTTTTTGGTATTGTTGTAAGCATGCATGACATACTATCATAATTCTTAAGATGTTCTTTTCAATAAGCTACATCCTCTGGGGATTTATGTTATATATGGGTACTATTATAATACATGTTTTTAAAAATTTTAAATCCTGCTTAACTAGGATTTGCCATGGATCCCAGAATTCTCAAATCGCCTGGAAAGCTGTCTCTGTAGCATTACCTGATGGCATGTTTGAGGACGTGAAGGACTATTCCAGCCTTTCAGGGATTTCTAAGGAGGCCAAACCCCTTTTCTCACTCGGGGGTATATTCTTCTTTCCTGGGTAATATTGACAAGTAGGTAAATGAACACAGGCTTGAAGTCAGAGAGTCCTAGTTTCCAGCCCCAGCTGTGTGACTTTGGGCTAGTTGCCTACCCTCTCTGAGCCTGTTTCTGAGAAATGAGAACTATGGTTGTGGTCAACATTAAATGAGATCACCTGTATAGAGAACATTCACAAGGTTGCCTAGCTCATGGCCAGCATTCCATAGCGTTTCAGGAAGGTGATATGCTTGCAGACAGTCAATGCCAAAAATGAAGGACTCCAATTAGCATGTGTTTCTAAGCCAGTAAAAGGTCTCTTTAGATTTTTGTATGGTAAGGAGCAGAAGGAAAAGATGTTAGTAGTCTGGTAGGCAGGCTGATTAAAAACTTTGATGCATTTTCAAAATCCTTCACATACCTAAAGGGAATTCTTTTTGAAATTTACTTTATTTTTATTAAAGATTTTATTTATTTATTTATTTTTTTAAAGATTTTATTTATTTATTTGAGAGAGAGTCAGTGAGAGAGAGCACGAGTGAGGAGAAGGTCAGAGGGAGAAGCAGACTCCCGGGGGAGCTGGGAGCCCGATGCGGGACTCGATCCCCGGACTCCGGGATCATGACCTGAGCCGAAGGCAGTCATCCAACCAACTGAGCCACCCAGGCATCCCTAAAGATTTTATTTTTAAGTAATCTCTACACCCAGTGTGGGACTCTAACTCACAACCCTGAGATCTAGAGTCACATGCTCCACCAACTGAGCCAGCCAGAGGCCCCTATTTTAATTCTAGTGTCGTTAACAAACGGTGTTATATTAGTTTCAGGTGTACAATATAGTGATTCAACAAATCTATGTATTACTCAGTGCTCATCAAGGTAAGTATACTCTTAATCCCTAACCTGTTTGTTTTTTAAAGATCAAACTTTCCATATTTGTAGCTCCTACACTTCACATCTACACTTGCATTGAATTTCTTTTGAAAAACAGTACAGCACACGTTAAAGAAATTATCAGTACCAAGGTGTACTTTGGATGAATGAAAACCAAGCTGTTCTACCCTGGCCCAAGTTCACCTCCCCATTAGCAATCATTAACAGTTTCTTGTGACTCCTTCCAGACATAACCTGTGCCTGCACAGCAAAACATCCAGGAATGTGCAGAGACTACGGCAACGCAGTACACCTTAATAGAAATAATTGCCCCGTGGCATCGCTCCCCCCTTTTTACTCTTTCCATGATTCTGCACTTTGCAGATCGCTCTGTAGCTGTGCATAGATCCGCCTCATTTTCTCTATGGTTGCATGACAGTCCACTGTGAGAGCAGTTCCATATAGCTCCATACCTGGGTCATTTCCTGTCTTTCTAGTACAAGCCATGCTGTCATGAGTATTATACTAGATCTTTGTTCATAGGTGAGAGTTTAATGGTGAAAGACACATACAGGCACCTATTTTTAAGCAACCCACATAAATGATTAGCTGCGTTTGGGAAACACTGATCAAGTTGATAGTCTTAGGATCATTCCTTACCTAATATTCCCCGCCACCAACCCCGTCCCCCCCAACTAAAGTGTGTTTTCTGGGGTCTTGGCCATGATTTCTTCCTACTCTGAATCTCACAGCTTTGGGGAGAATTGGCGAAAGAGAAGGGGGTAACATAGTATACAGGAGGGGTATGCAGACTTTGCTTGCTGGCGGGGAGGAAGACCAGCAGGAGGCTAGGGACTCTCTCCTCTGTGACTCAGGAAGCAGATCAGAGTCTCTCAGCTTTGGCACTGTTAAGCTTTTGGCCAGAAAACCTTTGTCATGGAAGGGGTGGGGGAGGGTGGAGGGTGTCTCTCTTGTGAGTTTGTGCATCCCAGGTCTCTGCCCACTAGGCGCCTGTAGGTCCTCTACCCAGTTGTGACTGAAGCTATAAGTCTCCTGGGGGAAAATCTCCCCTGACTCCCCTGCCTTAGAACCAGAGCTCAAGACAATCCATTGGCAGTAAAAGAGTCACTGAATTTACTGAGTATCCAGCACCTTGGGCCTGAGGGTTTTATGATCTGAGCGGGGAAGCTACCACAGGAGAATAACAACTTGCTGTCTCCCTTGGAAGAATGGAAGAATGGCCACTTGAGGGTTCTTGTCCTCATTCTCCCTCTGGTAATCCCAATTCCCCTTCCTTCCTTTCTTTCTTCCTATTTCCCATTACACAACACAGTCTCATTGCACAGCTTTCAAATAATACATTATCCTCTTCACTCCCAACCTAGGAGATTTTCTAGGGGGAATAACTATTGTTTTAAATTTAGAATTCTTCCCATGCACTTACATATTGATTTTAACATACAGAAATCAGGAGTTTTGTTTTTTGCTTTTTTATCCTAAATGGGATTTCACTGTGCATTTTGTTGAACTTGATTTTTTTCAATTAACAATCCAAATAACAAACGGGGACCCATCAATATCTGCATAATTCTACCTCATTCTTTTTTAAGCTGCTGCATGGTATTCTATATTATATGTGCATGACTGGTTAGTCAGTTTGCCAACTGATGAGCAATTACATTTTCAGGTTCTAAGTATTTTTTTTTTTAAAGATTTTATTTATGCACTTGAGAAAGAGAGAGAGAGAGAGAGTGTGCACAAGCAGTGGGAAAGGCAGAGGGAGAAGCAGACTCCTGGCTGAGCTGAGAGCTGGGTATGGGGCTGCACCCCAGGACGTGGAGATCAGGACCCGAGCAGAAGGCAGACGCTTAACCATCTGAGCCACCCAGGTGCCCCAGTTTTTTAGTATTCTAACAAAGCTGACAATGCTGCAGTTGCAAACGCCGGTGTATGCTTCTTTGCTTTAAAAAAAAAAAAAAAAAGGTGAAAAAGTGTGGCTATAAACCAAGAAGTACTATTATTGTTTTGGATGATACACACAATTTTTAAAAAATTATTTATTTAGGGACGCCTGGGTGGCTCAGCTGGTTAAGCGGCTGCCTTCGGCTCAGGTCATGATCCCGGCGTCCTGGGCTCGAGTCCCACATCGGGCTCCTTGCTCGCCAGGGAGCCTGCTTCTCCCTCTGTCTCTGCCTGCCACTCTGTCTGCCTGTACTCGCTCATTCTCTCTCTGACAAATAAATAAATAAAATCTTAAAAAATATATTTATTTATTTATTTGACAGACAGAGATTACAAGTAGGCAAGAGAGGCAGGCAGGGAGAGAGAGGAGGAAGCAGGCTCTCCGCGGAGCAGAGAGCCCGATGTGGGGCTCGATCCCAGGACCCTGAGATCATGACCTGAGCCGGAGGCAGAGGCTCTAACCCACTGAGCCACCCAGGCGCCCCGATACACATAATTTTTAATAGCGACTGCCAAACAACCTCACCAAAGAGCAGTTATCACTTAAAATTCGCTCCCAATGTTATTAAGAATAGCCTTGACTCTTATCACGGGCCATCTGGGTTAAATTACCAATCTGTAAATTTAAAGTTTTGAAAATCTGCTCTCCTTAGCAGTTCAATTTGGAGAGTTGTCTTATAAAAGGAAATCTGCGAGTCCACCCTTTAAGAAGCCTTCCAGGGGCAGTTCTCTGCCGTCAGAATAAACTTCCAACTCCTTAGCAAAGCTGACCCGATCCTTGCGGGGCTTTAGGGTGGTGGAGGGGTTGTTTTTACTCCCAGAAAACTTTAGCGGACTCTCTCCTCCGGGCTGAGTTCCATCCGGCGCCTTCACAGTCCTGGACGCCTGTTCGCCTCTTTGCGGGGCTCCTGGCCCAGTTTCAAAAATGCTGAATGAGCTGGGCGACGGGGCAGTGGGACCTGGGGGGCCAGAAGGACGCTCTCACTAGGCTCCTGGGGGCGGCCGCGAGTCTCATCTGGGGCCAGACCTCGCGCAGGGAATGAGAGGGGACGCGCCCGGATCCCAGAAGGCTGCTGCCAATGCCCCTTCTCCCCCGACGGACGCTCCAGGTGCTTCCTCCCAAATTCTCTGCAAAACTTAACGGGAGATCACATGCCTGGAATGAGAACCGACCATTTCCTTCCAAAATGCTCGTGGTGACCAACAGAGGGCCCAGTAAAACACCGAGAGACGTGGACAGGACCGGGCTGGAGCGCCACTCAACCCCTGAAGCGCTCCGGGAAACCTCTGGGGTGTCCGTGTAGGAGTTTGACAAATTAACCTTTTAAAGACGTAACGGCGCGAAAGCAGCCCCCACACCGCAGCTACTCGAACACTGGATGGCAATGGAGGAGACGCACAGGATGTTGCATTGAGGACCAACCGGAGCGGAGACCTTACAGGCTACGGTTCCTTGGCAGCAACAGAAGGGAAAGAACTCAGCGGGCTCCCACGAGCCGGCCATCGGCCGCGAACAGCAGGGTCGAGTTCCGTGTTCTCAAACTCAACGGCACCTTCCCCGTGCGGCCTTTTTACACGATCGTAGGTACACGACGGGCGCTACTCTCCCCTCTCGCTTGCTCTTAAACTGTTGTCCAACAATAGTGCTGACTAATGGTGAGAGCCAGCAAGTGCTCTTAGGTGGCCGCATGGAAATAAAAAAGTTGCTACAGAAAGAAAAAACAAACAACGGGAACTTTCGCACTTGGTTTCCCGGGTACCGAGCTGCAGAAAAGGTGGGAGAAAGGCCTCAAGGCCTAGACCCAACAAGTGAGGGAAAGAAAGGAAAGAGGACGGAAACCCGGGCCAGAGGAGCCTCTGAACATCCCCAGAGGGCACGGAGGCCCTGGGGCTCGGTCTCCTTGGCGCAGTCCAATCCCCGCGTCAATCAGATCCTTTTCGCTTTGCCATTGGCCGGGGGCTCCCTTGGCCTCCTTGGCGCCCACCTCCTAGTTGCTTGGGGTTTACTTCCCCAAAGTACACGGGCCCCACCTTGTGGAGCAACCGCTCCTGTATGGAAAACGGATCTCCGCCCAAGCGAACACATTTTAACGAATGGGAGCTGCCTCGCACACTTATTGGCTACCATGGATATCGGTCAAAGAACTTCCCACCCTCTTTTCCGATGTCCCTCTAAGTAATTGGTCGCTCTCAGTGCCAATCCGTTACTAGGGAAACGAGATCCTCACAGTCTCATAGGCATGAGTCAAAGCCAATCAAGAGCCACGCCTTCATCCTGAGTCCCTACCCAATTGCTGCTCGAAGAGCCCAGAGGATGCAGTCGGGATTGGTCGCCAGCCTGCTCGACCTGGCCGCAACAAGTTAGGCTGAGTCGCCGTTATATAGACCGGCGACGGAGCACGCGTGTGTGCGGACGCAGTTGCGTGAGGGATCTTTCCTTCTGCCGTGCTGTGGAGCAAAGCTTGTTCCTCTCCCGCTCAGCCGCGCAGGTATGCCGGGTTGTGGGCGGGGCGGGGCGGCCCAGGGACGAAGAGGAGCTGGGACGCGTGTGAGCGAGAGAAGTCGCAGCGGTCGTGGCGGTGGCCGCCGCGCTAGGCGTGCACCCCCCCCCCAACGGCCGCAGGCGGGCGCACGGGCGCGCGGAGTTTCCCCGCCCCCTCCTCGCCGCGCTCCCACCGGCCGGCGCGCGTGGCCGTGTCCGCGTCCCCCGCGTGCGCGTGCCACACCCAACGGCCGCGCGGGGCGAGAGCGAGCCGCGGCCGCCGCCCGGGCCCCAGGGCGATCGCGGGATCCCGGGGCCCCGCGCGGCCCGCCCGCCGGCCTTTCCCGCCCGTCTCCCTCCCCGCCGCGCGCCCGCAGATCCTTTCCTGCCCCGGCGACGGATTCCAGCTTGGTCCGGTCGGGAGGAGGCTTTATTTAGCGGCGGGGGCGACACGAAAACCCGAGGAGGTTTTGGGCTCGGGAAGCAGAGGTGCTGCTCCGGGATTTACAGGGAGTAGAGGGGGAGTAGCCAAGTCACGGATGAGGAGTGGAAGTAATAATTGCTGTGTGTCCTGAGCCCTCGCTGTGTGCCAGGCGCCGTGCTGAGCAACTTGCGTGGCTCTCCCGTGCCCCCACAACGGTCCGGGGAGGTAGGTGCGGCGACTTTGCTTTTTGCAGTGGTTGCGGACCTCCAGAGGTGCGGAAACGTGGTCAGAGGCACGGCGACGGTAAGGGGCAGGTATCGGGTGGAACCCAGGCCGTGTGGCCGCTGGGCCCCCAGCCTGTTTCCGTCCTTGGGCCGGCGCCCTGAGCGGCCCCAGGGCGCCGTGGCCCCCGGAGCACGGGTCCCCGGGGGCAGCGGCATCAGCCCGAAGAGACCAGCTGCTGGGCGGAGTGCGGCGGCATTTGTGCTTGAGCCACTTGTGGGCTACCAGGGAGACGCGGCTTGAAAGTGGGATTGTGACAAAGGACACGAAGGGCTTTGGGGTTCCTTTCTACGAGTGTGCGCACGGAAAGCTGATGGATGTGCCGCCCTCAGAGCTTCCGGGAAAAGTAGAGAGAAAGACGAATAAGTGCAGATAAACGTGGACGGTGTTCCTTCTCCGATTTGATGCTCGGCGCGATGGTGGGAAATTCGGGCAGCCGCAAGTTACACCTTGAAACCTTTTCTCCCGTCTTTCCTTTACGGGGCAGACTTGAGAAAGACCTTTGGGAAGATAGTTTAACTTCCTCTTTTTGCAGTTGGAGAAAAAGCGGGTTAGAGCGATGAGTTTCAGATCTCGCCCGCATGTGTGGGTTGAGATGTGAAGTTGGGACGGAAAGGATGGTGCCCAGTTACAATATAAATTTAAGCTCTGAAGCTTATGCTAGGTGAATTACAGGTGATTGAGGTGTGTTGGAAGTCTTTCCCTTAGGGCAGTTGGGATCTTCTGTGGATGAAAGCCTCTCCACATTCAGTTCAGTTATTTCGCGTCTACTGTTGGGCTCCTCTGTATATACGAGTATGGAAGATACCTTCAAAGATGAGCATATATTTGCGATTTTTAAAAGCCAGTATATTCCCTGGCTTTATAAAGTCGTTACAGGTCCAGGACATTACTTAATATCACAAATGTCTCTATTTGAGATAAAACTAATAAGTTTTGGCACTAGCTCTTCTGAATTAGTTTGGCTTGGAATGGCTTTCAACCTTTTTTTTTGTTGTTCTTTTTAGAGCCTTTAGGATTAGTTTTTTAAGAAGTTTTTGCAGTCAGAGGGAACACAAAATTTCCATCCTTGCAAGTAAGTTAAAAAGCTACAAGGAATCTTGATACCTGTAAGTGTTTCCATTTACCCAGTAGTTTCCATGTTTCTTAACAGAAAGTAGCAATAGATAAGGGATCAAAATATTGTATGGCCCAAGTTCTTCAGTTGGTGTTGCCATAAATAACAGATTGCTTTAGAATATAACATTGTTTTACATAGAACGTGGCCTTCATGTAGCAATTCTAGTTACGTTTATTTAGATGATTACCTTATTGACTTAGCATTTTAGGTTTCAACTTTTAAAACATAATGACAGGTTTATACTGTTAACTTGGTGTCCACTAATGGTGGTCCTGCTCCGAGTAAAATATGTCAGAAAGTAAAATATATCAGAATGAAATTTCCTTGTGCAATAATAGAATTTTAATTCCTTTTCAGATATTTCTTAGCATGTTCTTTCCCTCAGGTGAATGGTTATCAGTTGCATAGGAATATGAAAACTGGTACTTTACAGTTGGTAGCCTGGCATATCTCTTTTGAATGCATTTATTAAGAACAAATGAAGCAGACTGTAATAATGTAAAACTGGTGTGCCTTCCTTCTGCCTAGCCAAGTCAGGTTACTTTTGTTATTAAATCCTTTCTAAGTTTTTGTACTTCAAACAGAAAAGTAGGCAGTTCTTTGTTCTTTATTTAACTCACATTGTTTGCTGTTCTCAGCTGACAGTCTGCTAAGGGTGCATCAGAAGATTTGGTAATATTTGTTGCTGACCTATTTCGCAGTAGTTCTTTTTCTTGTAATTTGATTTTAGTTATCTTAGTACTTTGCCTTGAAAGAAAAGGGTAGAGGTTAGTTTAAGGTTTTTTAAAAAAATAATTTATTTATTTGACAGATCAAAAGTAGGCAGAGAGGCAGGCAGAGGGAGAGAGGGGAAAGCAGGCTCCCTGCCGAGCAGAGAACCTGATTTGTTGGGGGGGGGGGTGTAGGGAGGGGGTGCGCTCTATCCAAGGACCTAAGATCATAGCCTGGGCCGAAGGCAGAGGCTTAACCCACTGAGCCACAAAGGTGCCCCAGTTTAAGTTTTTATACGTTTGTGAATTGAATATGGTTCAAAGGATCGATGGGGCAATGCTAAAAGATGAAATTTAATATAAAACCTGAATTCCTGACGAATCTTTTTTTTTTTTTTGCCAGTTTAGTAAAATTACTTCTTTGATCTTTCAATATTTTGTAATTGGGTTGTTGTTTTAAATATTTTAGAATTCTTCAGATAGGCATTATATGTTCATTGGAAAGGGACCAAGTTGTTGGAGTAGGTGGGGATAAAAAATGTCTCCTCCCCACCCCCCCCCCACCTCCCAAAGCCAGTGGGAAAAACCTTTAGTTGCAGCACTGTCTTTCCAGCCATGGAGTTAAATTTAGACTCAGCAATTGTAATCTCACTTGTAGTTGGTGATCATACTGGTGGTTAGTTAGGTTTATATATTTTTAAATCTCAAAAGTCATCTTATTCTTTTTAAGTATTCTTGGACCTTGTATTTGGCCTTGGTGGGGAAAAGCTGAATTGCAAGCCAGGTGGTAAAGAGCTAGGATTAATCTGCGCATGAAGAGGGGGCTTTGTAAGACAGAAAATAATTAAAGAATTTTCACAGGTTGTGGCTTTAGTAAATGTCTTTAGATGACTTAGATAGATTTCTTGTTTTGTCCTCTGGCAGTTAGTCATGTTGTAATATTGTTTAGCTGTTCAGCTTGCTGTATTTCAGTTACTTTATAATAATTATTTTTAGAGGTTTATTTAAGAGAGCGTGAGTGAGCTGGGGGCATGGGGCGGGGGAGGAGAGGAGCAGAGAGAGAGAGAGAGAGTCACAAGCAGACTCCACAGTGAGTAGAGCACCACTCAGGCTTGGTGTCTCACACCCTGAAATCAGGACCTGAGCCAAAACCCCAGAGTCAGCCGCTAAGGTATTTAATAATTATTAAAGTAGATGTTAAGAGACGGTTCAGAGAAAGGGGCTTCCTAGATGGGACACACTTCTGCTTTGTAGGTTGTCATCCTTGTGGCTTTTAATTTGAGTGGCTGTGTAACAGCATCATTGTGTATTTGTATAGTTCTTTTATGTTCTAAAAGTGCTCTTACATAGCTTAGTAATCTTATGTTTTCGCTTATAAAGAGAATTGAAGCTCTGAAACCCAAGTAGTTGCCTAAACTGTTTTGTAAAGCTTATGTATGTAGTAGGGGACTGTAGACCGTTATTTGCTAGCTATTTCCTTATTCAGAAAAGTTTGAAAGATTCAGAATCTGGAAGGTACGAGTGTGACAACTACTTAACTTTCCAGGCTTTCTTAGGCTGTGTCTTAAATATGCCTTGTGTGTAGACTCTCTGGCTTGCACGGTACTACCTTATCCATATATGGAGTGAGTCATGCTTATTTTATTCTTTGGGTTGCAATCCAGGGGTATCTAACTTATTTTGCTTTTTTACTAATTCTGTTGCTCACACTGTTCCAGTTTTGGCCCTTGTGTCCTTTCATGTTCCCTGTTCTTGTTTTGTTGTTGTTGGTTGTTTTTAGTATTTTCTTTATCAGACAATTAAGGCTCACCTTGTATTTTGCCTTTGCCAGTTCTAGAGTCAACCGTTTCTCCAAAGATCTACCGTGAAGAATTTTGAAGGGAAGTGACAGGTGGTAAATGTGAAGAGTTTAGAAAATAGATTGAACAGTAGATCCAGTGACGATGATACAAGCGAGCGTATGACAAGGGGGAAGGACAGAGAACAAGCAGACTCCCTGCTGAGCAGAGAGCCTGACTCCTGAGGTCTTGGGGCTCTGATACCAGGACCCTGAGATTATGACCTGAGTTGAGTTAGACACTTAAGCTACTGAGCCACCCAGGCACCCCGTTAAATTTTAATATGATGTGATGCATGACGTGAGGTTCATTTTTTTCTGTAGATATGGATGTGTGTTCCACCATTTGTTGAACAGAATATCCTTTTCTGTTGGATTATCTGCACTTAATGTTGAAAATCCTAGTCATCCATATGTGTGTTTGTATATTTCGTAACTCTACTTTTTTTTTCGTAACTATTCTGTTATGTGGTTCTATTTGTCTGTTTTTACATCTAGACTATTTTTTTAAAGATTTTATTTATTTATTTGACATATAGAGATCACAAGTAGACAGAGAGGCAGGCAGAGAGAGAGGAGGAAGCAGGGTCCCTGCTGAGCAGAGAGCCCGATGGGGGGCTCGATCCCAGGACCCTGGGATCATGACCTGAGCCGAAGGCAGAGGCTTAACCCACTGAGCCACCCAGGCGTCCCTTATCTAGACTATTTTAAAAATAATTTTACCTATGAACAATATCTGATGTTTTTGTGTATACTAAAAACACTTCTAAACATGGTTCAGAAGCATACAGTACGTATTTGGCAACTTTTTTAATGTAATATTTTTGAGATCTATTTCATGCTGACTTTGACGGCTATAAATAGGATGACTTTATGTCTTGGTTTCCCAGGGACAGCCTTAATTCACTCCAGTTAACCTGGCGTAATTATAAATAGTACTGCTTTTTAATCTTTTAAGTGCCCCATGTGCTTACGTTAGATACAGAGGTCTGAACGTTAGGCATAAACTGCACCTTAACCTGTTACCTGTTTGACAGACACATAGGCTGTTGTCTTATGTTTTAGAAATAAAGTGGCTAATTATTTGAGAAATTATTTCTCAAGTTGATGTCTTGTGTACACGGGTGAGTTTCTCGTGTACAAATCTAGAAGAGAATTGCTAGATTCATTGAACATTTGGATTTTATAAGATAACTGCAAAATTGTTCTTCCCTGTGGTGGGAGCAGTTGACACTCCTTTCAGTTTCACAGGTTCTCTTTTCCCGACTTCTTGCCAGTGTTCGATAGTGACTGATACATGTTTTTTAAGATTTTATTTATTTATTTGGGAGAGAGAGATAGCGAGAGAGAACCCTCGCTGGGAGGAGAGGGAGAATCAGGCTCTCCACTGAGCAGGGCTCAGTATCAGGACCTTGACTTAGATAACCTGAGCTGAAGGCAGACGCTTAACCGAGTCGCCCAGGAGGCCCATGTCTTCTTGACTGATATTTTATTTTATTTTTAAAGATTTTATTTATTTGACAGAGATCACAAGTAGGCAGAGAGGCAGGCACAGAGAGAGGGGGAAGCAGGCTCCCTGCTGAGCAGAGAGCTCCATGAGGGGCTTGATCCCAGGACCCTGAGATCATGACCTAAGCTGAAGTCAGAGGCTTAACCCACCGAGCCACCCACTGATACTTTAATACTTTGGGGATCTTCCATGCGAAGTGATTTTATTTTTATTTTTAATATTTAAAATTTATTTTTAAAGATTATTTAGAGCATGTGCCAGTGCAGTGGAGGGGCAAAAGGAGAGGGAGAAAATCTCAAGCTGACTCCACACCTAGTGGGAGACCAACTCTGGGCTGGATCCCGTGACCCTGAGATCATTGATTTTTGCCAGAGTAAGCTGTACTATTGATTGAGGTGGATCATGCTTCCCTGCTCTTGGAACATAAATGCTCACAGCTTTTTAGACTCGGTTAAAGGAAGCACACTTGACATTCTTTGTGAACTTTAGCAAAATTATTGATGGAAATTTCTTTAAAGTTGTCATGCAATTTGGTAACTTGGGATTAAGTAGACATTTTGAAATTTAAGAGTAATTCAGAAATCAGGGTCAATCCACAAAAAAATAAATCAGTGATTATGTTGATCTGAGAGATTATTGACATTTCCATTAAATGTTATTTTACTGTAACATTTATCGATGGTGTTACATGCTTTTCGGATCAGGTAAGAAAAGGATGAAAATTGAACTTTTCATTCCATGTAGGTAACTAATAATTCTGTTACCTTGGACTTTTTTTTTCCTGTCTGTACCATAATTACACTTTTATTGTTTGCTCTGAGGAATCCAAATGCCAACACCAAATGGTATTGTTGGAAAAATGATAGTGTTACAAGCCAAAAGTTAATTCTTTCCTAAAATTGTAGAAAACTTCAACAGAAAGTTTTCTGATACAATCCTTTATTTATTTATTTATTTATTTATTAAAGGATTTTATTTATTTATTTGAGAGAGAGAGAGTGAGAGAGAGCATGAGAGGGGAGGTCAGAGAGAGAAGCAGACTCACCATGGAAATGGGAGCCCGATGCGGGACTCTATCCCAGGACTCTGGGACCATGACCTGAGGTGAAGGCAGTCGCCCAACTGACTGAGCCACTCAGGCACCCCCTTTATTTTTTTAAATAGAATCTTTGACATGATCTTTTCTTAATAAAATATTTTATTTATTTATTTGACAGAGAGAGAGATACAGTGAGAGAGGGAACACAAGCAGGGGCAGAGGGAGATGGAGAAGCAGGCTTCCTGGTGAGCAGGGAGCCCGACAGGGGGGCTTGATGCCAGGACCCTGGGATTGTGACCTGAGCTGAAGACACTCTTAACGATTGAGCCACCCAGGTGTCCCTGATACAATCCCTTAAAAAAGCAAAGTAAATTGGGGAACCTGGGTGGCTCAGTGGGTTAAAGCCTCTGCCTTCGGCTCAGGTCATGATCCCAGGGTCCTGGGATCGAGCCCTACATCAGGCTCTCTGCTCAGCGGGGAGCCTGCTTCCCCCTCTCTCTCTGCCTGCCTCTCTGCCTACTTGTGATCTGTCAAATAAATAAACAAAATCTTCAAAAAAGAAACCAAAGTAAATAGATATCTAAGACCAATTTGAAGGTGAAACTAGGAATTTTTTAGAATGCTTAGCTCTTAGACCTTAGCCCTGAAAGTTCCGAGAAAGTAACCAGATAAAACTTCCTTCACATGAAAGTTGAAATTGGATCATCCATATTGCCTGCTAGTAAATAGAGGGAGATGTATGGTCCTCAGATTTGTGAAGTAGCCCACTCATACTAATTAAAAATCACAGAGTGGAGTTAGTTTATGGAAGTACAGGTCTAACTGATTTTAAAGATCTGTTCAAGGTAAGATAACTAAGATAACATGCCACTAGTTATTGGATGTTGGTACCTTTTGTCGCATTTTTCTTCTTACTTTAAAAATAATGCATGTTCTCCCCAGGACATTCCAGCAGTACAGAGGTGTATGAATTTTATTGTGTGTTTTGTTTTTTTTTTAAACATGTTATTTATTTATTTGACAGAGATCACAAGTAGGCAGGAGGCAGGCAGAGAGAGAGGAGGGGAAGCAGGCTCCCTGTTGAGCGGGGATGCGGTGGGGATGCTGTGGGGATGCTGTGGGGAACCTGCGGGGATGCTGGGCTCCATCCCAGGACCCTTGGATCATGACCTAAGCCAAAGGCAGAGGCTTTAACCCACTGAGCCACCCAGGCGCCTCAATCTTATTGTTTTTACCATAGCACTCCATTATATACGTTCTATAGAATGTAACTTTCCATAACATTACAAAGGTGAGTACTTCTTATTCCTTTTGTTTATGTGTGTTTATATTTGTTTGTTTTGCATATTTATACCTTGCTAAGTTTATTTTTATTTTTAATTTTTAAATTAAAAAATTTTTTTTATACCTTGCTATTTTTAAATTTTTTAATACAGTTTATGCATAGTTCCGTAATATAAAATTAACCTTCCCCCACCCCAGATGTGGTTAGTGCTCTATTTTTAGTTTGCTAGTGTTGGGATTAAAGTGAGATGAACATTTTGACTTACTTTCTTTTTTTTTTTAAAGATTTTATTTATTTGTTAGAGAGAGAGAGAGAGAGAGTGAACACAGGCAGACAGAGTGGGAGGCAGAGGCAGAGGGAGAAGCAGGCTCCTGCCCAGCAAGGAACCCGATATGGGACTCGATCCCAGGATGCCGGGATCATGACCTGAGCTGAAGGCAGCCGCTCAACCAACTGAGCCACCCAGGTGTCCCTTGACTTACTTTCTAATAGCTTTTCTCAAGGGAAATACTCCTCATGGCTTTGATGAGTAAAGATTGTTTCAGAAGTCTTTTTAGTTCAACAACTTGTTTACCTAGTATTAGAATAAAATAGTGTTGTTTAAAAGAAAAATAGGGGCACCAGGGTGGCTCAGCAAGTTAAGCCTCTGCTTTCGGCTCAGGTCATGAACCCAGGGTCCTGGGATTGAGACCCAGGTTGGGCTCTCTGCCCAGCAGGGAGCCTGCTTCTTCCTTTCCCTCTGCTGCTCCCCCTGCTTGTGCATGCTCTCTCTTCTCTGTCAAACAAATAAAATCTTTGAAAAAAGTCAAGTCAACTTAGAAATTCTCTGAAAAGTTATTGTTACATTAAGTGCTTGGGCATCTAAGGTACTCTGTACAAAAATTCTTACTCTCACAGGAATCCTGTATTTTAGTATTGCTAGCAGAATACTTAGTCTTCTGGGGACAGAAAAGGGTGGAATGTAGAAAAGCTTTCCTTAATTAGAGTTAGTTAATTTTATATGAATAGTAGTAACAGCTAACATTCAGTGCTTACTATTCAATAGACAGTTCTTGCTGTTACAATTTCAGTATTACAGATGAAAGAACTGGGGGCACAAAGATTAAGTTAGAGCCCAGGAGCACAGCAAGTGAATGATGTTGGAGATTTTTTCACAGTGAAAATTGGTTAAAGAAAATTTAGGGGGGTACTTTTTGTTGTATCTCAAATATTTTTTCACTATTCTAAACTAGAGCCCTCAGATTTTCCTTAGACTTGGATGGTTCAGTAAAACTGGTAAACTGAAGGTCATGTTTAGTATCTTTCCCTCCTTAAGGATTTCTTTTTCTTTTTAAAATTTTATTTATTTAAGGACGGTGTGCACACGCACCTGTAAGCAGGGGGAGGGAAAGGGCAGAGGGAGAGAATCTCAAGCAGACCCTGCACTGAGTGGGGAGCCTGATGGCAGGCCTCAGTTTCACCACCCTGAGATCATGACGTGAGCCAAATTCAAGAGTTGCATGCTTAACTGACTGAGCCTCCCAGGCACTCCTGAAAGCACTTTCTATATAGAATTTTGGAGATGTAATTTACAAATGATGTAATTATAAAATTTAAGGATTCAGCTTGAATAGTTTTTCTATTGTATATTTATAATCATCACCCTGAAACAGTTGACCCTTGAACAAGATGAGTTTAAACTCTGGAGTCCACTTGTACATGGATTTTTTTCTTAATAATGCAGAATGGTGTTGGAAATGTATTATTTCTTTAATATTTTTATTTCTCTAGTTTTATTGTACAAACAGTATATAATACATAAAACATACAAAATATGTATAATTTGACTGTTACTGGTTAAGGTTTCTGGTCAGCGGTAGGCAATCGGTTAAGTTTTTGGGGTGTCCAAAGTGGAATTTCAACTGTGGGTGGGGTGGGTGTCTGCCCCTAACTGGGAGGGTGGGTATTTGAGGTCAGCTTTACATACATTTCTCTAATGTGTGTCTCCAAATACTCAATTATGTTAAACCATTAAGATAATAAAGGAAATGTTGGAAACTTGGTAAATGATAGGGATTTTAGTATTGTCTTAAGAATTAATAACTGTTAAGAAAAATCTACAAATGAGATGGAGATCAATTTAGCATATAAATTTTTAGCTTTACTTTTTTCTTGGCTTTAGGGGGATAACCAGAAATAAAATATTTGTAATGGTATAATCAAACTAATAAGCTTTCTTTATTCCTTTAATTTGAATTATATAAGTAATCTCGAAGGAGGGGAAAAGAGAAGTTTTAGAGGTGGTCTACAGATTATAATTTTTCTTATGTTTGATACATAATCTGGAGGATTTTTATTGCATAATAATACTGGGTGAGAAAGTAATATTTGGTAAAATGTCTTTTAGTAATTTATAATGAGACTACTTGGCAGTATCTAAGGATGCAGTTAGGTTGATATTACTGGTCTGGTAGTGATATTTGTAATATTGACTGGAGATTCAAGAGCAGATGGTGCTCAAGAGAAGTAAGTGCAACTGGAATAGAAAAATAGGGGTTTGCTTATTGTGTACTGTATTTTTTTTTTTTTAAAGATTTTATTTATTTATTTGACAGACGGAGATCACAAGTAGGCAGAGAAGCAGGCAGAGAGAGAGGAGGAAGCAGGCTCCCCGCCGAGCAGAGAGTCCTATGCGGGGCTCAATCCCAGGACCCTGGGATCATGACCTGAGCTGAAGGCAGAGGCTTTAACCACTGAACCACCCAGGCGCCCCTGTATTCTTTGATTTGTTTTCTTGTGAAGGTTCCCTTTAAATTGCTTTTTATGTTGTGGATCTATTATATATTTTGGATAATAGAGGGAAGCAAAAACTTTCTGTTCAGCCTCTTTATGTATTAGAAAATATGCAAGCACAACCTAATGGAATGAAAATGATACTACCAGTTTCTGAGGAATTGGGAGAGCTGTCTTCCATTTGTGAAACTAGTGGGATCTGGGAATGTAATGGAATCACATTGGATTTTTCCTTTTATTTGAGGTTGGGTCAGATGTTAGTGATTTTCAGAGTAGCCAATCCCTTTTAAGAAAGGAAAATTTATATGGGAACTGTAATATATATTTAAAAAGTGCAGTTGCTCTGGTTTATATGAAGTAATGGGAAATATTAAAACTTGAAAACCACAGGCTTAGATGACTGTTAGTATCTTCTACTGTCCATCTTTACTTTGAAGTTCTGAAAAATTAAGGATCAGTAAGAACATCTGAAATTACCTTTTTTTTTTTTCCTTTGGGACTGTGAGCCACACAAGAAATATAACAATTACTCATTCTGCCTTAGTCTAAGTACTTTAGTTTAAGACTTAAGATCCAGATTCTTGTTATTGATATTCTCTTAACCGTGCTTGCTGGTAAACTGCTCTCCAGTATGACTGGGAAGGTATTTTTTATTGACCTAGAGCCTGTAATCTGGAGAAAATAACAGACTGGTCTTGGACTAATTGCTTAGGTTTTGGTGAAGAATAATACAATGCACTAGATACGGATAAACAGATCTCCACAAATTGTTCAGAATTGACCAATCAGTCTGTTTTGCCCATCCTTTGAGAAAACTGAAGTAAAATTTCTTGCCTCTTTTATACTGAAATTGATCTGTACATGTCTCTCTGTTTACCTGTGTGTTTAACTTCAGGAAGATTTTATCTCCTCAGATGAAAAGTTGGATTATATCTCATGCCAGATATTTTTTCCAGAATGTTTTGTTTTGATAATAACTGACAGTAATTGAGGACTTACTGAGTGTGTGCCAGCTGCCTCTCTGCATACTCATAGATAATAAGGATACTAACTTTAAATCACATGATTTAAATGATTTTTGAGGTGTTGAGATTATTTTGTTGAGTAATAACATTTTGTTTAACTCACCCATTTTCAGATTATTTTCGGTGTCATGAAGTAAGCTCAGAATTTTTAGATTTTGTGGTTCTTGATTAAAGATACTAAAAACTTTTCTGATTTAGTTAGACTAAAAACATGATCGTATGTGCCTGTATGTCAAAATTTATCACTCTTGAATCTAATACTGCCACAAATAAGAATGTGTTTGGATGGGACGCCTGGGTGGCTCATTCAGTTAAGCAGCTGCCTTCCACTCAGGTCATGATCCCAGGATCCTGGGATCGAGTCCCACATAGGGCTCCCAGCTATGTGGGGAGCCTGCTTCTCCCTTTGCCTGCTGCTCTCCCTACTTGTGCTCACTTGCTCTTTGTCTCTCTCTGACAAATAAATAAATAAAACCTTAAAAAAAAAAAAGAATGTGTTTGGAATCTTAGAACCAGAACACTCTAATTGGGTTTAAAAATACGGAGAAGTTAACAATAGGTGCATGCTGGAAATACGTACCTTTGATTTTCTTACATTCATTTTGAAGAAATTGACTGTTGAGAATAATGAATTCTTTATCGTGAATTGTCCCCTTCCCCTCACTATTCACCTCATTGCAATAAATTTTACTAAAAATCCTGTCTGTGTGGGTTTTATTTGTTCTTACAGTTTTTATTTTTTAAAACCAAGAGCTGTTGTTGTGCCTTGTTGTACTTTGAGTTGGTTTTATTTAAATGATTATATTTCCTCCCCTGCCACTTTTCCTCCTTGTACTTGATATTTCACGTTGAACATACTTGACATTTTTTCCCCCCCCCCAGGTTGAATTGACCAAAGCAATGGTTATGGAGAAGCCTAGTCCCCTGCTGGTCGGGCGGGAATTTGTGAGACAGTATTACACGCTGCTGAACCAGGCCCCAGACATGCTACACAGGTAAAACATTATTTTTTACCCTGTGGGTACTTAATACTACTAGAGTCTCTTAATGCATCATGTACCTTGTAGGGCTGTTGCATAATAGTGCTTGGTACATAAGAAACAGTAAATAATTTCTGTTAAAATTATTTTTTAAAAAGATCTTTAAAGATTTATTATTTATTTATTTATTTGAGAGCGTGAGCCTGCACAGGTGCTAGCAGGGGGAGGGGCAAAAGGTGAGGGAGAGAATCCCAAGCAGATTCCCTGCTGAGCTTGCAGCCATGGTAGGACTGTCCCATGACCCTGAGACCATGACCTGAGCTGAAATCGAGAGTCAGATGCTTAATTGAGTGAGCTCTCCAGGTATCCCTAAAATCATAATTTTATTTTATTTTATTTATTTATTTTTAAAGATTTTATTTATTTATTTGACAGAGCTTACAAGTAGGCAAGAGAGGCAGGCAGGGAGAGAGAGGAGGAAGCAGGCTCTCCGTGGAGCAGAGAGCCCGATGTGGGGCTGGATCCCAGGACCCTGGGTTCATAACCTGAGCCGAAAGCAGAGGCTTTAACCTACTGAGCCACCCAGGCTCCCCTAAAATCATAATTTTAAATAGAATATACAAGTAGAAAGAAATTAGACTAAGTTACCTAAACTTACCCATTATCAGAAAACCAGTGTCTGAGAATGTAAAGGTATATTTATGCTTTTGATTTTTTGTGCTGTTTTTGATGAATCTTGAATATTTAGTGAATGTGTTGAAGACTATTCCTGTAATATTTTTGTGTTGATGTGCTATTAAAAATTGGGGAAACTTCACAGTGGAAATGGTATAGGCTTGTACATTAAGTTTATAAAGTAAACATAGAAAGCTGTAGTAAAAACCATGTTTATAATTTTTTTCTTTATATGCAGATTTTTTATATACTGTCTTTTAGCTTTTCTACTTGATAATCTGGGGTCCTCCTTAAGGGTACTACATGTACTAACATTAATTTTAGCATCTCATCTCAGAGATGTAGCATACTTTAATCCTCAGTGATGAATTTTTCTGGGTTGCTTCCATTATTTCCTCTTACAAACAGTTTTGCATTATACAGAACTATAAATATGTCTACTTACATGGACTTGTTAGAATGATTTTTTAGGGCGCCTGGGTGGCTCAGTGGGTTAAAGCCTCTGCCTTCGGCTCAGGTCATGATCCCAGGGTCCTGGGATCGAGTACCGCATTGGGCTCTCTGCTCCGCGGGGAGCCTGCTTCTTCCTCTCTCTCTGCCTGCCTCTCTGTGATCTCCATCTGTCAAATAAATAAAATCTTTTTTTAAAAAAAAGAATGATTTCTTGTTTCTCTTCTTTTTTTTTTTATGATTTATTAGAGCAAGAGCGTGTGTGTGCTTGCAGGGACAGAGGGAGAGGGAGAGCGAGTCCTAAGCAGATTCCTTACTCAGTGTGGAGCTGGATGTGGGGTTCAATTTCATGACCCTGAGATCAAGACCTGAGCTGAAACCAGGAGTTGGGCATTACTGACTGTGCCACTGAGGCGCTCCTAGAATATTTCTTAGAGTTTCTAAAATGTATATTTGCTGGACCAGACTATTTTCCTCTATACTTTGACGAGCTTGCATATTAGATACTACATGTTTATTGGGTGCAAAAGGAAATTTATAAATTTGTTTCGAGTCCTTGCTCTGAAAATGGAAAATACCTCATATTCTTTTAAGGCTTTACAGTTTTCCAGTTTTACATGTTTCTTATAGGTCTTTACAAAAACCTTTAGTAAAGTTGGGGCGCCTGGGTGGCTCAGTGGGTTAAAGCCTCTGCCTTCGGCTCAGGTCATGATCTCAGGGTCCTGGGATCGAGCCCCACATCGGGTTCTCTGCTCAGCAGGGAGCCTGCTTCCTCCTCTCTCTGCCTGCTTCTGTGCCTGTTTGTGATCTCTCTCTCTGTGTCAAATAAATAAATTAAAAAAAAATCTTTAGTAAAGCATTGTTAGGATAACTTTATTTTGCAGATAAAGATGGTAAGGGGTTAAAAATTTGCTGGTGTTGACATTGTTAACTGATTGAACAGGTTTTAAAGCTTTTTCCTTTTTTCTTTTTATGTTTTATGTCAGAATTTGATTCTGTGCTCTCAGGTTAGATAAGTTTGAAAATTTGAGAAGGAGCAGGAGTTGAAAGATAATTAAATGAATCAATATGTTTCTTGTCAATATTGATATATATTGACACCAGCACCTCTTTTTTCACATTTTATCTCTGAAGTACAGCTTAGATACACAGGCATATCTCATTTTATTGTGTTTTGGTTTATGGTGCTTTGCAGATATTTTGCAAATATTTTTCAAATTTTTTCGTTATTATATTTGTTAATGGTAATCTATGATCAGTGATCTTTGTTATTATTATAGTTATATTGGGGTTCATGCCCATCCATATAAAACCATGAACTTAATGTTCAGTGAATGTTTTGTGTCTTCTGACTCCTCCACGGATGGCTGTACCCCACCTCTCTCCCTATTCCCTGAGACACAACAATATTGAAATTAGACCAGT
>PISX010007420.1:0-89206 GCA_004024625.1 Mellivora capensis
GACCCCCGACCCCCAGCAACCCTCAGTTTGTTTTGTGAGATTAAGAGTCACTTATGGTTTGTCTCCCTCCCAATCCCATCTTGTTTCTTTTCTTCTTTTTCTGCCCCCCTAGTCCCCCATGTTGCATGAAATTTAATTTTTTAAAAGATTTTGTTTATTATTTGGGTGAGGTAGAGGAGGGTTGGAGGGAGAGAACCTCAAGCAGACTCTTCACTGAGCATGAAGCCCAACGTGGGGCTTGATCACATGACCCTTAGATCATGACCTGAGCCAAAATCAAGAGATGGATACTTAACTGACTGAGCCACCCAGATGCCCCAAGAGTTGAAATTTTAAAAATTTTCCATAGAGTAGTTTCTGGCTCTGTAGTTCAGATCATATTTCTCTTGCTTCATCAGTGCTGGACACCCTAGAACATGCCATTGCTCTATACAATCCCTGGCCTGGCTCCTGAGTCTACATATGAAGTAAAAGGAGTTTCCTCAGAATTCATTGCTCTATTAAGATAGTTAATAATCACTGAACAAATTGTAGAAACAAAATGTGCAGACCACATAAATATATCTTCCTCAATGCAAACTAAACGTAACCCTGACTCAACGTTCAATTAGTCCTTTTTCAAAAACACTCACAGCCAGTCTACTGCACAATGTTTGAGGAAGTCAGAGATACTGGCTGTGGGTACAAGGAGCTTTTAGACACATCAAAATTATGAATATACACAATTCAACCCTTCTTGACTAAGTAAATATTTGCTTGAATTGTGGACCAAGAAGCATTAAGTTTGCCTCTGCCTGTCTCTGCAAACTCAGATATAGCAGTCCAGTAAAAAAAAGTAATCTTTTTAGACAATTAAGTTATAAGCATGTATCAAAATTTTATTAGAGTTTATCTACAAAGGAAGTCCTCTAAGAGATCCATGCAAAGATTTCTGTCTTGGTAGAGGCAGTTATAAGAAAAGAGAGTAGTTGGTAATCATTTTTAGATTCCAAACAACAACAACAACAACAAAAATGGAAAAGATTTATTTATGGTCAAAGAGCTCTTGACTGTTGATTGATGGAGCACTGAGTGGTTGAGCAGCCAACCTCTCAGAGGTTCTCAATCTCATTTAGGTCTTTTAGACATTTGCTTAAAAAAAGAAAAAGAAAGAAAGAAAGAAGGGAGGAAGGGAGGGAGGGGAAAGGAAAGGAGAGGAGAGGAGAGGGGAGGGGAGGGGAGGGGAAAGGAGGGGTGGGATAGGGAAGGGAGGAAGGGAGGGAGAGAAGGAAGGAAGGAAGGAAGGAAGGAAAGAAGGAAGGAAGGAAGAAAGATTGATTGTTAAACATTTCATCTGTGGTCCTAATTTCTTCCCAGAAAGATGTTGCAAATTATATAGCTTGAAAACTTCTATCCCAAACCATGTTTGGAGTGATTTTTCCTTTGGCACAGAAAAAGGTCAGTATTTGGATCTAGATTTGAATTTCAGCCAAATATCTTTCTCAAGTAACTTAACCTCTAAGGGCTCCAATTTACTTATCAACTGAATGACATTAATAACCTTGTATTTACCTGGGTTGTTGTGGAAATGACACTGGTTGATTTAAAAAAAATTAGCACAAAGTCTTGGACATTGTAAGTGTTCAATCAATGCTGATTCTCTTCTGCCTCTTTGGGAATATGAGGCAACTCATTTTCACTTTTTTGTATGCTCTCTATAGGAATAGACAAATATGCTCTCAAAAACAACAAGTTTTGAATTGAATTATTTACTCTAGCAGCAATTTTACAGTCTTAAATACAAAAGAAGAAAAAGGACAATATAAATCATTTGCTAGGTTATGGACAAAAGAAAGTATGTGGAAACTGACCAAGACTGAATTTGTGAATCAATTGAAATATAAATAAATGACAATAGCTTTATTTTTCCTGTAGGAAGATATATAATACGTTTAAGCTTTATAAAGTATATTTTGTATTGTATATCCCTTGTGCAGTAGAAACCCGGCACTTTGTCTGTATAAAGTTTCCTTTGTATAACAACTAACAGAATGTTGAAAAAATTGGTTATTGTAGTTTATTGTACTATTAAAATGAATTAAGCATAATTAGACCACTTACAAACTGTACCTCACTTAGTTCATTCAATGCCCCTGTGAGGATGATTTTACTGTTGTCACTGTTCTTGTTATGTAGACATTCATCCAAGGCATTTGTCACACATTTAGAAAAGTGTATAGGCAGCTTCCAAACCCACAGCATTCCTACTCCAAACCATGTTCTTTCTCCAGCACTACATTGTCTTTCCAAGAAGTTTTTTTGAGGATCACTGTAATTTGCTCAAGAAGATAAATTTTACGATATTGATGCTGAAAGCAAAGTTAGTCCTTTTTTGATGGTGACTGTCATTCACCTGTGGTGCCAAGGACCATTCTACTTAAACTGTGCCCAGTTCCAGAGGGATGCTTATAAGGTTTTCAGGCAAATATTTAACAATGTTTAGAACTCTGGCCCTGGCTGGTCAGAATGAATGCAGACCTTAGTTCTGGAGCACTTTGCTGGAGGCCACGATCTGTTTCAGGTTATACTGGAAGATATCCTGTCCTGGTGAAGCTTTCCTGGGAAGGACAGACCAGTGCATGAGGGGTGTGAGGCAAGTCACAGACTCATTTATGAGTTCGCTTTTCGTTTTTTCAGTCATAACTTAACAACCAGTATGGCCGTACCTTTGAGTATCAGCAACAAATCAGCCATAAATAGACTGTTCAAGAGAAATACCTTGGATGGAATTATCAAAATTATAATTATAGTTCCTTATCAATGGTGAGATTGTACATAACTTTTAGTTTCTTCTTCGCAGTTGTAATTCATTCATGCAACATATATTTATTGAAAGCTTCCTATAGAGCAGGCACTCCTGGACCCCTGTATTTCAAAAAGTCAATCAGACAAGGGGTCCTTCTAGTTATTTTTGCTGCTGTTTCTACATTTGTCATCAGAAAATGTTCAACAGAGTTAATAAATGTTAAGTGGGGGCACCTGGGTGGCTCAGTGGGTTAAAGCCTCTGCCTTCAGCTCAGGTCATGATCCCGGGGTCCTGGGATCGAGCCCCACATCGGGCTCTCTGCTCAGTGGGGAGCCTGCTTCCTCCTCTCTCTCTCTCTGCCTGCCTCTCTGCCTACTTGTAACCTCTGCCTGTCAAATAAATAAATAAAATATTTTTTTAAAAAAAGAGAGATGTTAAGTGTATCAGAAAGCTGAGTGGTAAGATGAAGAGAGGACCTGAGAAAAATTAATCCTGTGTCTAAAAGGTTACATTATATTTTTTAAAAATATATGGCAAAAGCTGACAAGTTTTTATTTGCACGGACTCTGATACCACTTCAAGTGACGGACAAGTTCGCTTTAGAGGGACTCTTAATACCAGAGAGTCTGCTCTGGGTGGGATTGTCGTGAGAATTCTCACTGGATTTGAATATAACACCAAGCTGTTTCTATGTCGCTTCTTATTTCTAGATGAATTTTCCGAGGGGAAAAATAATCAAGTCTGATTTTGGGAATCGGTGAAGAGTTTCGGTCCTGAGGGTCCAAATGTTAGCCTTCCCATGTTCTTAGAACCTAGTTATTTGTTGTTTCCTTTTTTTTACTTAATATTGTTAGCAGGGAAGAAGGAGGGGAGGACACTGGAAGTTGGAGAGAGACTACATGTGCTTGGACTAAGAGGAAATTTCACAAGACAAGCGAGCCTTGACAAGCCAGTTACACGTGTGCTTGGGTCTCCTACCGTTCGGCCCGAATATTCAGACTCTGTCTCTTCACACATATTTAAGCCTTTTATATTGATTAGCCTGCTTTATACTGACAGAAGGAACTCCATTAATTACGTTTTTTGTAAGGTGCTAACCAGAAAAAGAAAGAAAGAAAGGAGATAGCTTTCTCTAGGCATGGAAAAGTGTTCCACACTCGTGGCCCTCCTGCTAATTGTAGAACCTGTTTTGTGAGGTTTCTATTTCTACCTCATGTATAGTGATGTTGCAATACTGTGTGGGAAAGGCACATTGTGCTCGAGGATGTTGCAGAAAATAAATCTGGGGAATGGAAGAAAGTCTTTAGTGGTACTCGGGTGTTATCTACATTGGCAGTCTCAGAAGTATTGCTCTGATAAACTTTTGTTTCAGCCAGGTCTTCTTTTGAGAAGGTTTTCAATCTTTATCTCTTCTGATGAAAACAATACTTGGAATTCTTTGTGTTGTCCATATTCCGACGTATTTAAGTTCACTTGTGTTCAGAATTGACCTCTTTCCCCAGCTCCGTCTTCATGAGCCCCCACCTGCTGAAGTACAGTGAAGTCATTTTTTAAAATTTTTAAGTAGTGCTGATTTTTCCACATAAAATTGAACTTGAATACTCAAATTATAAAACAGTTATAGAATGGACTTCTCTGGTGAGGGACTCTCTTTCCACTATCTCCATGGTGCATAATTTGAAAACCTCTGGAATAATGGAAAGAGCATGTGACCAAGAGTTAGAATCAAAATCACTTGATTCCACTCAATAATTCAGTTCAATGTAACAGTTATTGAACATGTCAGTGTGCCAAGCACTGCAAATGCTAAGGAAAAAAGGCACTCTAGAAACTTAACTTCAAGTGTAGGAAAAGCAGATGTAAGAAAAATTGTAGTAAAGCACTGTAGATGCTTTGACATGTTTCTAGACAAGGCCACTGTTACTTGCCAACCACTCTGGGCCTTGATTTCTATACATTTGAAGTAAATAACTTGGAAAAAGCTACGTATAGAATCTAACCTCTTTGAGGGACACCTGTGTGTCTCAGCCCGTTAGGTGTCTGACTCTTGATCTTAGCTCAAGCCACAATGTCAGGGTCATGAGTTCAAGCCTGCCATTGGGCTCCACACTGGGCATGGAGCCTACTTGAAGAAGAAGAAGGAGAAGGAGGGGGAGGGGGAGAGGGGGGAGGAGGAGGAGGAGAAGAAGAATCTAACCTGTTTGAGATGCATAACTTTATGATTCTGTCACTCTGTGCCATTGACTTTGGATCACAAGGAAAAGCCATTGGAAATGAGCATGAGGAAATAAACGGAAGTTCAAGATGCAGCACATGTATCTTTGAAATTTAAAGTAGAGAAAAGTATGTCATTATAGTCAGAGAGGCAGGAGTCTATGTATGAAAAATAAATACAATGTATGGTTGCTAAGGAACAGAAGTATGTGGTATCACCTTCAGCTTTTCCATAATATTCCTCCTACCTCCATGACTCATGTGAAAGCTGGCTTTCCCCGATCACAAAATGCCCTTCTCCAACGGCAGCCTCTCCTCCCACTCCAACCCCAACCCAGTTTCACAGGACCAAGGGAAAGAGTTGATAAACTGTACACAGGAAGGGTTTTTGCCCTGTACACAGGAAGCGTTTTTGTACTTCTTACACTTCGTAGGAAGTAAAAGTGCTCCAGAATCCATTTCCACAAACAATTAGTGGTAACACTTTGGTAAATATTCTTTTGGGCATTATGTATATATAACTATCATATATCAGATTCATCCAGTTACTTTTCATATATACACAATATATAAACACCTATACTGTATATACAATATATGCTATAAATTTCTATAAATTCATCTACAGCTATATCTATAGTGACAACCTTCTAAGTGAAATGGCTTTATACATGTTCATTTTTAAGGCATTTTCACTTTTCATTAAGGCAATTTAATATGCTCCCTGTCCTCTGTCTCTGTCACCCTGCTCATTCTGAGCGATCGTTTCTAAGTCCTTCCACATAGTTCATGCCAAACGTTTCACCACCAATTACAATAAAATTACTGTCACAGCTTATAATATACTTTTTTTTTTAAGTCACTAATTCATGGAGTTCTTCAAAGATGCCTGTTTCTTCTTGAAATTCCTATTGCCATTCTTCAATCCTGAACTGGATGCCAGCTCAACCCCTTTCCTCATCCTTTTCTATCAGGAAAGGGGTCAAGTTCAGAGAATGATTCTGGGAGAACAAAATCACCAAATTGAGGCATTAAAGCATTTAGCCTCTCCAGCTCACATTTCTGTCATTTGGAGCCTACTCTTTAGTCTAGGGGGCAAAATGTGAGCCAGTGGGACAAATCTTGCTGATGACTCAGGGCAGTGTGGTGGTTTATTTGATTATATTTTATTGGAATTCGAATGTGTTTAAATGGACAGAGCACTTAGTGGTCTAGAGTTAAGGCTCAGCCTTTCTTACTGTATTTATATTGGGCCACACGTGTATCTACCTACCTGAGATGACCTTGAGGCCACTTCCACTGGGTGTTTCTGCTTTGCCCTTTTTCTCAGGTCTTGGCATATGTCAAACGCTTTCTTCTTTCCAGGGCTACCTGACATATTTGTGTCAGGGTACTGTGCAAGCCTCCTTAATGCTCAGCCGACACTTCAAAGTCTGGTCTAATGGTCCGAGTTCATACTTTGGGTTTGCATCTCCCCGGAAACTGGCAGTGTGGTGAGATATGGTCTTCCCAGCCTCCCACTTCCTTTTCAGGCCCTCACTGCAAGCTCAGAGCCTCCTGCTGTAAACCTGGGGGAAACGACTGGCTTGTCGTAATGATCAAGCCCACTGATATTGTTAATCACTTGGTATTTTAAAAATTACTTACTTTCTAAAATCTGGTCTTTGAGGAATAATTTATATACAGTGAAATCTACAGATTCTAGGTGTCTTTTGATCACCTTTGAAAATGAAAGGGATGCTTGAATGGCTTACTCAGTTAAAGGTCTGCCTTCAGCTCAGGTCATGATCTCAGGGTCCTGATAGAGTTCTGCATCTGGCTCCTTGCTCAGTGAGGAGTCTGCTTCTCCCTCTCCCTCTGCCTGCTGTTCCCTCTGTTTGCGCTCTTTCTTTCCCTCTCTCTCTCTGTGTCAAATAAATTAATTAAATCTTTGGAAAAAATAAGAAAATGACAAAAATTTGTAAAGTCACCTCTCCTGTTAAAATATGGAATATTTTCATCATCTCTATTGGTTTCCTCATTCCACCCACCAGTCATCACAGCCCAGAAGCAACGACTGTTCTAAGTTTCAAAGTTAACTACTTTTATTATTAATTTTGTTTTTTTTTAATTTATTAGGGTTTAGTTAAGTGGTACTTTCCGTCCTTTGGTGTTTGGCGTACTGATAAATTAATTTTTTTTCTCTTTTTAGAGGGGAAGAGTGGTGGATAGGAGCAGAGGGAGAGGGAGACAGAGAATTCAAGCAGGCTCCACGCTCAGCACAAAACCCAACACAGGGCTCTATTTCACAACCCTGAGATCATGACCTGGGCTGAAATCAAGAGTCAGTCACCTAATTCACTAAACCACCCAGGCACCCCAGCATATTGATAAATTACTCTACATGCCCTCTTTCTAATTAAAACTTTCTTAGAGAATATTGATTCAATTGAGAGTTTAAATGATCTGTGAACAAAGTAAATATATCTTAAACTGAGAATGGATTTTTAACACAAAGTATAGTTTATTATTGATATTCAAAGTAAAAACCTTTATAGAAGTTAAAATTATACCAAAGCTAGTTTTCAGGCTCACACAAGCAAGATTACCTTTATTTCTTAGATTTTCTAGGAGCCACTTCTAGACAAAGTTTATGCCGGAAAGATAAATTAAGAAATGACTATGTGACACATTTCATCTTTAAACCTTATCTGAGATCAGTGATAATTAGAATTTTATTGCATATTCTGTGTCATGTACTGAATGAAAGACTTAGAGTCCCAGGCTTATAATTACTGCATGTTATAGTTGCTTATATAACACAATGCTTTTTTATTCTTCAGTTTTCCTTTCATAATAAACTATTTCTCTGTGTCTCTCCCATATACTTCCTCTATATCCCACTTATTTTTTAAGTTCTAGATCTCGCTGTTGGTAACAATGATTATGGTCAACTATTTTTATAGCAGATCAGTATTTGGAAAACCTCATTTGTCTTCCTTTCAGTGGAGCTTGGCTATTTCGATTCTTTTAGCCTTATCTACTCTCTTTAAACTTTATATAAAATCAGTAGATAGCATGTAGAGTAGGCCTGAGGAAAAAATAATTTTAAAAATATGAAGACTGTATGGACAATAACTAGCAAGAGTTTCAGTCCTGACTCTGCCTTTTATTGACTATATGATCTTGGACACAGTAATTTTATATCTTTGTTTCAAAAATCAGATGATAGTAATACCTGCCGTAATTACTAGTGTTATGAAAGTAACAAAATTAAATCGTGTAAGAAAGCACTTGTACATTTTGAAGTGTGACAAAAATGTAAGATAATGTGATTATGAACATTGTATTTTCTAACCAATATCAGAGCTGATTTCTAATTATAAAGAAAAAAAACCCCACAACCTCAGAATCCTCTTCCCCTGGCATTCTTTTACTTGGAAGGCTAGAGGAGAATAAACACAACTGGGAAGAACACCTCACTCCTTTACACTGTATTGTTTGTGATAGTGGTGTTTTTCCAAAAGCATGTGTTTCTATGTTTGCACTATAATTCTGTCTTCATTATAACTCTCACTACAATGTAAGTTAACTTTATTTAGATGACTGTGTCTGTCTACTAAATTAGGAGATCCCGGAGGTTGGAGTGCCTTGCCCCAAATAAGAGAACGGCAAATGGATGGATGGATGGATGGATGGTTACATGGATGAATGATATCACAGTTTTTAAGAATGCACCTATGAGGTCTTAATGATGTTTGCAAAGTCTTGAATGCTATAAGGTGAAGCCCACTTACTAGAAAGCAAGCAATCTTTCTCTTAGCTGTTTACACAGAAAATCCAGTTAATGATTCAGCCATTTCTTTACTTTTTCCACTGAGTCCTCTCAGTCTATGCTAAGTTCATCTAGAATATTCATCCAAGATTGTCTTCTCTGGCCTTTTTCTCTTCTTCTCCTTCCACCATGGTAACCTTGTGCTTTTCTCTCTCTCTCCCACCCATTGCTCTCTGGATCCTGGAGGAGTAGCATCTAGTCTTTATTGACATTCCTGGCTGGAGAAGCCTTTTTTTTAAGGTCTTGTTATGTGATTCTGAAGTAGCATATACAAAACAAAAGGGATGATGTATATTTAGCTCACTAATATTGACCTTCTATTATAGCATCACTTTGATGGGCCAGGCTAGGAAAGGCCTATGCTTATTTAATCCACTGAAAAAATTACTCTGTAGGGTTCATGCTGATAGCAGTATTCAGAGACAGGGAAGATAAGATGAGGGAAAAACAAAAGTCCAATTGTATAAATTTAATACAAATTTAATTATTTTAATAATTAAATAATATGGCAGAAATGCATTAATCTCAGAAAGAAAAGTAATGATGAAAGAATGCAATGTGGTTGGGCAATTAATAATAATAATAATAATGATGATGATGATATTATTATCTATAGCTACAGTCTTCTTGGAGTTTTGGAAAAGGAGAAGAAGTACACTGACCTATACTTGGGACCTTATTGAATGGGAAGAAGAGGAGGTAAGATGTTAGGAAACCAGGAGACAGGGAAACTGGAATAACATATGGTGCAGGAAATTATTCACTGTCCTTAACATCCAAGCTGAAGGGGCGCCTGGGTGGCTCAGTGGGTTAAAGCTTCTGCCTTCAGCTCAGGTCATGACCCCAGGGTCCTGGGATCGAGGTTAAAGCTTCTGCCTTCAGCTCAGGTCATGACCCCAGGGTCCTGGGATCGAGCCCCGCATGAGGCTCTCTGCTTGGCAGGGGGCCTGCTTCCCTTCCTCTCTCTGCCTGCCTCTCTGCCTACTTGTAGTCTCTGTCTGTCAAATAAATAAATTAAATATTTTAAAAAAAATCCAAGCTGAAGGGAACTAAACACCATTGGGTTTTCCTTTGATGTTTTTTATTCCCAGGATTTCTTATTTCATGAAGTTAAGACAGATCATTGATGAAGTAATGTCATTTTTTTCAAAGCACTTTCACGATGTTTCCTTAAAATTACATTAGTGGAAAATTGTGTTAATAAACTATAGTTTAGGGTTTATTTGGAAAATAACTTGCATTTTAGTTTTTAAAAGTTACTCCTTTTCCAAGACTTACTATAAAAGTAGGTCAAAATGCAGGAATTTTATTCCAGCTATTGGATATTTTTTTTCTAAATTTATGACTTTGATAGGTAGTAACATTAGTTTCTCTTATAGGAAACACTTCGTCCCCAGTTTGAAGCCAAGTATTACAAGATGGAGAGAGTGAATCCCATCAGTGGAAAACCTGAGCCACATCAGCCTTCCTCAGACAAAATCACTCGTCTTCTTGTTTCTATCTCAGGAATATTCTTCATGGTAAAGTACAACCATCAATATCAGAATGTTGTGGGATTCCCACATTTAGAAGGAGGTTCTAAGATACGAACTCATTTTGTGACCCTCAGAGTCAAACCATATCCAGTTCAGTATGTTTAATACATACCATTAAACAAAATTAAAATCACAGCAAGTCAAGGAGTGATTACAAAGAGAGTTTGGGCATATCTAAATAAAACACTCTTTGAAAGAAACAGAGACCATCTAAAATAAAATAGAAATTATATGAGTTGTCCTGATTATTTAAAACTAAGCGTTCCACTTGAAAGTGGAAATTTGAACAATATCTTACAACATGTATTTTGACTCTAATGTAACTAAAGGAAAAAAACTTAAAGGAAAAAATTGAATTTATGTATCCTTTCTTGGAAAAGCAAATTCCTTTGGATCTTTGGGCGGGGAGCAGGGGCAGTATCTTGGTCTGTGGTATTGCTTTTGTTTTGTCAATTATGCAAAATACAGATGTCTTCTCTGGTCTCCCATATTGTAGATTTCTTTGGTGATCACTGCAGTGTTTGCTGTTGTGGTGTATCGCCTGGTTGTCATGGAACAGTTTGCATCATTCAAGTGGAATTTCATCAAACAACACTGGCAGTTTGCAACATCGGCTGCTGCTGTCTGTATCAATTTTGTAATCATTATGGCCCTGAATCTTGTAAGTGTTTACGGTTTTCAAAAAGTTAAAAGGCATGGGTAGGGGAGAGGTCTATGTTTCCTTCATGCTTGGATTGTATTTTACAGGAAGCCAAAATGAGTTCAACCCACATTTCCATCAATGGCAACTCAGTTTAGCAGAAAAAGAATTAATTTATGTGGTTTGGATGATGGGGTTTTTTTTTAATTAAAATTAATAACAGTTGTATTGTCTTCCTTGTCCTTTGAGTTTATAATCTTGATGAACAAACATTTCCATTCATTGAGTATCTAGTGTGTGCTGGAAAAAGTGCTATGCTCTTTTCATTCAAATAAAGCATCTTTTGGTTCAAAAAACTGAACCTCATTGGAGAATTTGTTACAAAAGTATAGGAAAATCTGTTTGAAATTGAAGGCTTGTTACTTCCAAGGCCTCATTTGAAATAGAAAATAGACAGCTACTCCATGTTTCTTTCTCTGGGTCTAAACAATTTTCTCCTTCCTCCCTCCTTTCCTTTCGTCCTTCCTTCCTTAGTGTTTTCCGTTTGCATATCTGCTCTGTTCTATTAGGAAATGTCTATCTTTGCTTAACCAGGACCTGTCTTCTTTCATGCTGTGGTATTGCAAAGATTTTTGTTATCTCCTTTGGTTCTAACTATGTGACCACATTGGTTTCTATAGCCTATTTAACTGAGATCATCCAGTATTTCAATGTACTAATTTTTCAGAGCCAGAATCTGATTGGTTCAACATCACCTATACTGATTGACTTGTGAACTCTATGGCCAAGAGGGCATTATTGTATCTACCTTGGCCCACATCTTCAGCAAGGTCTATGGGTAGGTCCTATTCTCTGAAGACAGGAGGCATTGATTGGCACATTTAGGGTAATAATCTCTTTACTTCAATTCTTCCAACAATGCCACAAGGCCAGTATGCTCTCTATTATGTAAATAAGGAAATGAATCTGGAGAGCTTAAATAACTTTCCCCAGATGAGACATATTCTAAGTGTTAGTGCAGGTATATTTACATCATGAGATAATGTCTGAAGATAGATGAGCAATACACAAATAATGATGTTTATATTATGTGCAAGTAATGTGCATTTGAGTCTATATGTGGATGGACACTGATGTTACACGTTTAGCCTGGAGAGGGCTAGGACCATCTAAAATAATCAGAAAAGTGAAAAGTCACTGTGATAAATAAGTTTTGATACAAGGATGGCAGTTAATATTTCCTGCTGGAGTCTGCTTTCTTCAGATTCCTTATTGCTTTGTGGAAGGAAATTACTGTTTACAGTGTCTCCAAATAAACCACCCAATATGTTACATTTATGTCCTTGTCTCATAGACTAAAGTAAATGATAAACATTGAAAAAATACAATACAGGATGGAGCAGCATGGCTGGTCGTGTGTGAAAGGTACTATAGGTTGCACGTTACACAAAGTCACCACATTGTGGTGTATTACACATAACACATTTTACACACACCACATTGATGGGGGAGCCATTCACAGAATAGATATTGTAGATTTTTATATTTATGGTTATACTCTTATGGTAGATAGTGAAAGATATTGTTTCTAACAAAATCAATTGTTTTTTTAATTTAATTTTTTTTAATGTTCCAAGATTCATTGTTTATGCACCACACCCAGCACTCCATGCAATACGTGCCCTCCTTATTGTTTTTGACAATTTTTCAGTAAACAGAGATTATTGGGGTTGGCTTCATTTTCTGAGGAAAGGAGCCTAAAGAGTTGGTGTGTTTATTTCTAGGTAACACTGCAATCAACCAGTCTAATCTTAAATTGACTCCATTTCTTATCTGTAGTAGGCTGGTTGACATAAAAATGGTCATAGTCCTGCTATCTAGAATCTTATAGTCTAGTGAGGACATAGGACACAATGAAGAATGAATGCATCATAGTTGAAGCACAAAAGGCTCTGAGTAAAATGGGGGAAAAAATACTGCTCTGGCTCTCATCATTTTGTGGTGCCTGTTGCTCAATTTGGTGTCCTGATAAAAAGCAGTAGACATGGGTCGCCTGGGTGGCTCAGTGGGTTAAGCCGCTGCCTTCGGCTCAGGTCACGATCTCAGGGTCCTGGGATCGAGTCCCATATGGGGCTCTCTGCTCAGCAGAGAGCCTGCTTCCCTCTCTCTCTCTCTCTCTCTCTCTCTCTCTGCCTGCCTCTCTGCCTACTTGTGATCTCTGTCAAATAAATAAATAAAATCTTAAAAAAAAAAAAAGCAGTAGACATTGGACACAGGCAAACCAAAGATTTGCACTTGATCTGTGGGATCCTGGTCAGACCCTATAACATCCTTGAGTTTTGATTTTTTGATCTTTCATGTGAGGTTGATTAAACTAATGCATAGGGGTGTTGAAAGATTAAATGAGATCCTCTAGCAAATAAATGGTGCCCAATAAATGGTAACCTTTTTCTGTTTGGTTCTCTTTAATATCTTAAAATTGTATTTCTCTTTTAAAGTCTTTATACCCTCCTATTCTTTTTCTTACAAAATACCCATATTTTATTTTTTCCCTTTCTCTTATCTTTAAATCATAGAGTTTATTTTTCTTCAGTCCAAGTTATAGAATTGCCAATGATATTTTCTATGGTCTTTCTGAATTTATTATAATTTTTTCATTCTTTTTTAAATTGTTACCTATTGCCCATTCATAAATTTTTAAATACTCAGAGTTGTCTGTAGAAAAAGAATCATATCTAAGGTGTTGTATTATGTCTTTTGATTAAATTTATGCCTAAAATATAGGAAGATTTAAAATACTTAATTAGTTCATGTGAAAATTATACCACTGTGCTAATTTTCAGTAGTCTTACTTGTTTTTTTAGATGTATTTTTTCTTTCTGAAATTTACTATTGTTATCTTTTTTACTTTTGCCTTATAAAATCAATACATTTTTATTATATAAAGTACTGACAGTATGAAGACATTAAAAATATTAAGAAAAGTCACTATTTTCTACCCAAAATGCCACTCATGTCCCTTCCTATCATAAACTAATTGTACCCATTGGAGGTAATCAATGTTAATGGTTTCATGTCTATTTATTCCCCTCACCATCAATTATTAGTGTCTTCAAAAGAGTACCCTGTGTTCCTGGGTTTGACAATTTGTTCCAAAGACCTTCTGATCTTCAAAAACATCTTAAGTGAATTAGGAACTGACCTAATATTTTTTAAGATGGAAAGTATTTCATAGGGGAAATGAAGAAGCCAAATGTGTTTCAATTAACTTTTTCTTGGGAAGGCAAGCATGACAACTCTAGGAACAGAACCTCCAGCTCTAGGAGTCAATCTTTGGTTCCTACCCAGGGAAATAGCTATCTTTTTTTCACTTAAGCTAAAGAATTTGTCATGATCAGAACCTGTATTTGAATAAAATAAGAGCTTTCACCTTCATACATTTTCCTTATCAAAACTTTCTTTTTATTTTCACTGGTAATTCAAAAAATTGAAATTTGGCTGAAGTCTCCCTTGGTGTACCAAACTCCAATTTCATATTATTCCAGTTGCTTCTTAATCACCAGTCCCTTAAACTCACTCTGCCTCATTTCCAACCCCCGCCCTCAGTTACTACCCCTTTCGTAGAATCACAGTGAACCCATATTTGTACAGTCTTCTCTATCATAAGCTTCCTCTCACTAAGTCTGTATAATTAATGAGGCTCAGTATATTCCTTCTTCCAAAGTACTCTTTTTTACAGATAACAAAGGCTGAACTAGATGGAGTGAATCTCTTAACTGTAGAAAGACCTCTGGAGGCAGATGAGGATAGTACTATTTTTGTCATAAAGACAATCTTTTGAGGTCCTCAAAATCCCACTAGCTCTACTTAATTCAATACAATTAATTCAATATCTTTTCTCTTAATACTTATATCTATTTTGGGGAATTTTGACATAAAGATTTAGAGATTGTTGGAAGTAGAATCAACCACAAAACCTCTCCTTTGCTCTTGCAACTAATTTAGGAAAAGATTTTGAAATGGATTTTAGTATAAAGGAAGTGAACTACACAGCCAACTCAACAAATGTGAAAAGAATGTCCTATTCCTCAGATTTTATCAGTGTAAAACCTTAATGCCCTTCTGAATTTATGTATTCCCTTCCTACCCAGGATGTTAATGCATGTCACAGATTATCAAACAGCCCATCTGATTTACCTGAACCCACAAGATTAATTTAAGGTCATAATCATAAACATAGATTAAAACCATTAATATCAAAGTGCTAACTCTTTAAAAAAATTATGCCACCAAATTGATTGACCTGCAATACCAAATGCTACCTCTTGTTATTTTCAGACCAACACTAAATATGCAGCACATAAAAATGGGCTTTTTGTTTCTTAATAGCTAGACTTTGTGATCCCTGTGCTACCATATTCTCCAAATGAGGGTTTGGCCTCAGTCAAAATAGTCTATTAATCTAATATGCTTTTCAGCTGTAATCCATATACGCATGGCAAAATAGTTTCAATTAGTGAAACACTTTTTTTTTTATCGGGAACTTTAAATATTAAAAGTACGCAGCCAGAAAGTTAAAGTCATTCATTTCTTTTGTCTCTTTCATCACATCAGTGATTGTTGTGAATTTTGCTTCTGTAACATCTCTCTTAGCTATCCCCTACTCATCATTCTCACTTCTCCTTCCTTAGTTCAGCTACTTGTCATTTCTAGGTTGGACCATTTCAGTAGCCTTCTAACTGGTGAGTCTTCCTGTCTTTTTCAACTCTTCTCACCTCCCTTGTACACTGCTCTTAAAAGGATCTCTCTGAGGCACCTAGGTGGCTCAGTGGATTAAGCATCCGACTCTTGAGTTGGGCTCAGGTCACAATTTCAGGGTCCTGAGATCGAGCCTCTAGTGGAACCCCACACTCAGGGGGCGGGGTCTGCTTGAGAGTGTCTCTCTCTCCCTTTGCCCCTCCCACTCATGCTCTCTCTCTCTCTAATAAATAAATAAATCTTTAAAAAAAAAAAAAGAAGGATCTTTCTAAATCACAGATTTGATCATTTTATTTTGTACTTGGAAGTGCTTAACGGGTTCCATTGCCTCTGGTATAAATTCTAAACATTAACAAGGCATGGAGGCCTCCCCGTCATTTTAAAGCCAATTTTCCTTTCTTGTCTTGTTTAAAGTTGGATTCCCTCCCTCCCTCTCACACTCTGCACTCGAGCCTACAAGGTCCCTCTCGCTTGCTCCCCTGCATTCTGCTTTTTTATGGCCCTGTCTCCGTTCACAGTGCTCCCTCTATTTGCCTTCTTTCCTTTTATCTCCTTGAAGGCTGTTTCTTTATCTTCAGAAATTCCAGTAAAGGATCACTTGCTCCATGAAGTTTTTTCTGGATCCCATATGTAGAATTGAATAATCTCCTCTTTGTGTTTATTCTTCTCACAAGGTGCTTGGACATGCCTAGTCTCCCTTCTTATCAGACTGCCCTGATGGAATTAAGCACTCCTTCTTGTGAATGCTCTTCTGTTTACAGTGCTTAGGCATGCCCTGTTTCCCGCTCTCAGGGTGTAAGCCCCTGACAGGAGGGCCTCCTCACTTTTATGTTCCCAGGTCTTTGCCTAGGCCTAAAAGACATTTAGGATATATTCTTCAAATAAATTTTAAATATTTCATTCCCCAAATTTCCTAGCATCTTTAACATTATTCACATTGGAAAGAGCTTAGCCTCTTGAATAATTGTTCAAAATTATTTTGGTAGCTGGAATTCTATTTTCAGTGTCTTTCACATTTGTAGCATTGTGATTTTCAAACTAATAATTAAAGAACATGCATCCTCTAAGCTTTCAAAACAAATGGATCATGGCATCCCTAAGTAAATGTTCAATGTGGGATAAAAATAAGGGTGAAAATAATGAAAATTTGATTATAAGTCCATCTTACAAATCATGAAAGTAACTTAAATTGTTTCCTGTTCTTGCTATGTTTCAAATCACCTGGAATACTTGAAAAACTAGAGAGCCCTGAGTCCCATTCAGAATTTCCTTTGTGGAGCTGGGAAATCTATATATAAAACAAAACATTCAAAAATATTCTCCCAGTGATTCTGATCCTGTCAGCCCCTAACATAGCACTAGGAAATCACTGATTTAAGAGATGTGAGGTAATTTTGATACACAGCCAAGATCAGAAACTACATTTTCAAAGATAAATTGCATGTAACTTAACAAGATTAAAACCTCAATTTATTTTTTAACACCTCTTATCAGACATATAACTAAAAATCTGCAGAATTTGAAAAGCCAGAATTTGAAACCAGGAATTACTCTTCAATAATCCCATCCTTTTTTTCCTTAATGTTGCTGCCCATGAAAATGCTATTATAATACTTAAAGTTGTCATAAACAGCATGGTTAATGTCAGATATTTCCAAGAAGATTTTTTTTTAGATTTTTTTTTGATTTATTTAACAGAGAGAGAGAGAGAGGGAGATCACAAGTAGGCAGAGCAGCAGGTGGGGTCATGGGGGGGGAGCAGGCTCCCCGCTGAGCAGAGAGCCCAATGCGGGGCTCAATCCCAGGACCCTGAGATCATGACCTGAGCCGAAGGCAGAGGCTTAACCCACTCAGCCATTTAGGTGCCCCTCCAAGAAGATTTTAATAAAATTTAAAAATATACGATTATTCCATAATGTATATTCTTGTTGCTTGACAATCAAACGTTAATTAATTAATGAATAGGTTACAGCAGCTTGATAGCTGTCTGGTTTCATGATTACTGTGTAATTTTAAAGAAAAAACTGAAACATCACAGAAGGACTCTTGTAGTTTGAAATATCTGGATTTAAGCCAATTAAACCACTTCAACATTGTCAACAAAAGAATGAACTCGTGGGACACCTGGTAGGCTCAGTCCATTAAGCGTCTGACTCTTGGTTTCAGCTCAGGTCTTGATCTCATGGGCCGTGAGCTTGAGCTGGCACTGGACTCCACGCTCAGCTGGGAGTTTGCTTGAAAATTCTCTCCCTCTTCCTCTTCCCTACTACTAAATTGAATTTTTAAATAAGGAATGAACGCTTTTTGGTGTTCTTCTTCTCATTTTAAAATCCATGTACCATCTGTACACTATGACCAAAACAAAAGAGGAAGAATAAGGAAAGAAAGCTCACCTCTAACTACATTTACCTAAAGTATTCCATGCTGGTTCTGAACTCTTTCACGTTAGTGATTAATTTCCATCTCTAGATTCGAGAACATACATTCCTATGTTTCTTTCATGGGCCTAACCACTGAAGACCTCAAATGTACCTAACTTCCTTAATACCGGGTTACCAATTCCAATGCAAATAGGTCATTGTGGAATAGGGTGATCAAAGGGTTTGACAACACATCTTAACATGGAAAAGAGGTAATGCCAAATGACTCATTTAATAAGAGGACTCACTTTCTAGAAAAGTATTTGTGTAGTTTGTTCATGTTTATATCCATGGTTTCTAGAAATTCAGAAAAGTAGATTACCGGGAAAGAACAGTCTATCTTTGATTCTGCAAAATCCTGTTTTGAGCTCATTTTTACAGCACAAGTTAGACTGTAAGGCTCTGACTCAGAGAGGATGAGCACTAAATAGAGCATACCCCTTCACAACAACCTTGCCCTTTCAGTGCCTTTGTGCCACTTTTCCCCCAGTGGATTTCTGTGTAGCACCACAAAACCAAGCAATAGTGGGAAGATGATGACTTCTCAGCTCAGAATGAATTCTAATAACCTTACCATGGACTATCAGGCTCTGAAAACCTGCTCCCCTCTGAGATCTCTCTCACTCATCTCATAACTATCTTGCTCTTTTACTGTCTCCATTCCTGACCCTCCAACTGCCTTGCCCTTCATGAAACACACCAAGCCCAACCAGTCTCATGGCATATGACTTACTGTTTCTGCATTTCCAAGGTGCTTGGCTCAGATCTCTTCCTGGCTCTCTCCCTCACTTCATGCATGAGCTCTATGCTCAAATGCTACCCTCTCAGAGAGGCTTTTCTGACCATACTATAAAATAAATACTCATGCCCACCACTCTTCCCTAGGCACACAACCTGCTATATTTTCCCTTTCCTGACTAGTTACATAATTGTTTGTCATTTGTCTCCAAGCCCTGGGATTTAAGTTCAGTTAGAGGAGAAACTATCTGTTCTCTCTCTATGTGGCCCATTTGAAAGTCCAAATAAATATTTTTATATAATTAATATATATGACTAAGAATTTCAGCTTATTGAATGCACTAGTGAGTGATGTTTAAAAGTATAGGTTCCCCAACATGAGATCTATATAGATAATGTACATACATAGTATAGGGACCACAACTGTCCCTGAGCCCCTCCTTACATATCCACCTCCCCCAATGCATATCCGTTTCCCCCTTTTTACACACACACAGCCCATGATTTCTGTCATACACCATACAGTGGATATATCTAAATTATGGTTTCTTGCTGCATTCTGTGGTTTCGGAGTTAACAAGTCAGTCTGCATGGGTTGACTTTGTAGCACATCATGGTGGTGCCATTTAGCTAGCTTCTGGGCCTTAGATGATGCAGCTTCTCAAGTCCCCCAGAATGTTTCCCAAGAGTGGTATTTCCAGAAGTGACACAGCATTTTGTGTGTGTGTGTGTGATTTAGATCATTCTTCCAAAGGATATTGTAATCCATTGGTGCATCAGCTGTAGATATTTCCATCCCAGACTTGCAGACAGGTTCTATGTGCTAAGGATTAAGACAGAAATTTTAAATGGTTTCTGTGACAAAGCCTAGCATAAATGGTACAAGAGACCCACATAGCAAATCCTGACTTTGCTACGCATTTAGTAGCATTAACTTAGGCAAGGTTACCTGATGTTCTAAGCAAGGATTTCCTGTTCTGTAAAATGGGGATCATTATACCTATGTGATAAAATTGTTGTAAGGACTAAATTAGATAATAGTATATATAAAGCACCGCTTACTACCAGCCAAATACTTGAAATGGCAGTTATTTAAGTAAAACTTTTTTTCATTCTCCATGAGGGCACTCAGTTTGGTGCTGGAATTATAGTACTACTCAAGTACTATTTGTTGATTTTTTAAATCTACCCTATTATACTCCTTGGACACCCTTCTGTAATCATTTACTTAATAAATAGGGCATGGAAAAGAACATGTTACAGTCAAGACAATTTTGGTGCTCATGAATTCAAAGTAATCTTGTTCTAAAATTTGAAAATGGCAGTTTGTGCATATAGTTAAAAATAAAAACAATAGCAACAACAGAACTGCACAAGAGGTAGAATGAGATATTTATCCTCAACCTTTCTGTCTCAAGATAACTCTTTAGAGGAAGAGGTAGGGTTGAATCATGGCTAAGATGAATAATCACGATAGTTCTATTGAAAGAAGATGAACAACTTTTAGAGTGTCCGGACACCTACCTTTAAATTTTACATGCCAATAGACAGAGTTACTGGAATTTATAATATAAAGAATAATTTGTTGAATTGTGGAGTTAGTCATATTTACATGCATGCACATATACCCACAAACACATACTATCCTTCTGTCTATAACAAATTTGTTTTCCCATCTAGGTGTACCTGGAATTTTGTGAAATATGTTTCCTTTCCTTAAGTCTGTATGAGTGGTGGATTGAGTAGTAGGGGAGGGGAAAAGGTGGCAGAATGTGAAAAATATCAACATAGGGGCACCTGGGTGGCTCAGTCATTAAGCATCTACCTTCGGGTCAGGTTATGATCCCAGGGTCCTGGGATCGAACCCCTCATCGGACTCCCTGCTCAGTGGGAAGCCTGCTTCTCCCCCTGCTTGGGTTCCCTCTCTCTCTGTATTTCTCTCTATCAAGTAAATAAATAAAATCTTTAAAAATCAAATCACCATAAAATTCTCTTGCCTGTGACTGACTTACGGATTTGACAGATTTGACTTAATCAGTCTTGTTTTAAATAACCACCAAACCACTGTTGTTCTTTCGGAATGCAAACTATCACACTATGTTCTCTTAGTTTGGAATTTTTTTTTTCAATAATAAAGAATTCAGACTTTTACTCAGCCTTTCCGCATAGTAAAAAGTACATATAATTTAGTGATCAAACACCATGTCAGCCACTGATTAGTTGACTGACTTGTTTTGCAAAAAGTTTTAAGTTTTTTAAAGTCCCATTTCCTTGACCTGTAGAATGGAAATAAAGACAGCTACCCCAAAAGACTTACTCTCAGAAATCAAGTGTGTCCTGTATCTACACATATTTATAACATGTTTATATTATGTACATTTAGTTTGTGTATATATGTAAAGCACCACATAGTAAGTTTTAAAACATGCTCCGCTTAATTAAAAATGTAGGCACTTCATAGAATACACTTTAAATGTTTCCTTGAATAGTGTCAATAGCAAACTTTTCTAGAGGGAAAGAATAACATTCACTGTTCTCTTATTACAGGCTTATGAAAAAATTGCTTACCTTCTCACCAACTTAGGTAAGTCCTTCGTTTTTACTTAGCTCCTTATGTAAAAGAATAACATATGGGCTTATCAGTCTGTAGTTTCTTATGTACTCTAGCATTTTTTTTAAAGATTTTATTTATTTATTTGACAGAGAGAGAGAGAGAGCACAAGCAGGCAGAGAGAGACAGGGAAGCAGGCTACCTGCTGAGCAGAGAGCCCGATGCGGGGCTCGATCCCAGGACCCTGAGACCATGACCCGAGCTGAAGGCAGAGGCTTAAACCACTGAGCCACCCAGGCACCCCTACTCTAGCATTTTTAATGTCAACTTCAGTTATGTACATTGTCAATCAGAGTGAAAGACATGCATGGGAAGTTGGAGCAAATTGCTTAACTATAGAGAGGCAGTGTATGTAGCTACAAAATCTCCTTCCTTGGAATTATCAGCAAACAGAACTCTCCCTACGTGGAAGTGCTTTTCTCTCTCTAACTTTTCAGTTTGTTGGAGTTTTTCCCTAAATATTTATTTTTATCAAAATATTATACTACATAAAAGAAATTTAAAAGGCAAAATAGTATTGAGAAATTTATAATTAAGGGGTGCCTGAGTGGCACAGGCAGTTTTGCGTCCCACTCTTAGTTTCAGTTCAGGTCATGACCTCAGGGTTGTGGGATCAAGCCCCGTCTCGGGCTCCATGTTCAGCTTGGAGTCTGCTTGAAATTTACACCCTCCCCTTTTGCCCCTCCCACTTGTGCTCACCCTCTCTCTCTCAAATAAATAAATAAAATATTTTTTAAAAAATTATAATTAAAACCAGTACTCTGCCACATTACCTATTCTTATTTTCCATTTCCTGAAAGACTACTTTTTCCTTTATTTTAAGAATTTCTTTTGTTATTTCCAACCCTATTTCTAAATAACATATTTCTCTGATGTTCTTGGATTTTTCAGGTTTGGGAAACTATTGCCTTTCCCTTATAAATGACAAGAACTTAGGTCTTAACATTTCCTACAGTGTTCTGACCCTGTACACCTTCCCATCTATCACCTGTTATACACACACTACCTCCCCTCCTTCCAAAGTAGTTATATTCAACAGATTTGAATTTTTAGCCAAATTAATAATTAGTGTTTACATCATTGTTTCTATGTAACTATTTTCATATGTAAGGTGTGGTATATGCTATGATTGTTTCCTTTCTTATACAATCTTTATATTTTCATGAAGCTAATAATAGCACTTTTTTCTTTAATTTTCTGCATACTTTCTTAATTTGTCTCAAACTTTCTGCTTCAACTCTGAATGGTCTCTAAATACATACAACCATCAGGTACGCTACTCATTTTATTTTCTTCTTAGAGTTCCCCTTCCTGAACCCACTGTTTCCTCCACTCTCGAGGGCCCACCCTCCCTGTGGTCAGTTGCATCTATGCTTCCTCTCTTTTGTCTTCTGGGAAATCCTTCTACCTTTATTTCTCAATTGGGTACCACTCTTTGGATCCATCTATCTTCTTTTGTCTTGGCTTAATTCCTTATTTTGCTGCCTGGAAAGTATATTTCTTGAGAACTTATGTGTCTGAAAATGTCTTTTCTCCATCCTCAAAATTGATTTTTGGTCTCAGTTTGCAAAATTTTGATTACAGAGCTATTTGAGCAGTGATCTTTTGTTGTTTGAAAACTCACCAGATCCCAGGCACTGTGCTGGACACTCCTCATTGATTTTGTTTTATTGACATCCCAATTTTATGACAGTAGGATCCCTATTGTATGAATTAGAAAATCAAGATAATTAAGTTGAATAAATAGAATTTAAACCCAGATGTGGCAGAGTCCACTTAATTATGGTGGAATAACGATATCACTCCACTATTGCTTCCCTTATAATGCATTTTTAAGTATAAGTTATAATAAAAGGAACATTTTGTAGAGGGAAGAACTGGGCCCTAGGTCGGGCTCTGGAAATAAGTGGTCATATCCCTTGGAAATTCTGTGACTGTGAGCAAGTGTTCTCTTTCCATTCTTTGTTTTCCTCCTCCCTTTCCTTCTACTGCTTCTCTTCCTTTGGTTCTTCCTCTGTTTTTGTTTTTTGAGTCTCAGATTTTGTTATTGAGAAAATGAGGATGATAGCATTTCATGTTTCACCATTGCTGAGGATTAGCTGTCTTACGTATGACAAGTGTTCAGTGAGTGGGAATGATCTGTTGCATTTTTCTTAAACCCTCTGAGCTACAGTTTCTTCCGCTGGATAATGAAGCACTTAAACTAGATTGTCTGAAAGCTTTCTTCTAGCACTGGTTCTCTATATTCATTTGCTTTTAAAGTATTTTATGCCGAGGATGGAAGCAAATCTAAGGAAATTATTTGGAGGATCATAATAATGGGAAATAGAAGTTATTTGTGTTAAGTACCAGGAGAACCAAAGTTTGCACTTGGTATTTGATATTTCCATCTATAACTCATGACATAGTGCCTATGGATTCATAACTATTAATTAATAATGAATGGTCTATACTAATTTAAATTAACAAAAATATTAATATTTTGTTTAAAATAATGTGTATATAGACATAAATATATGTTTACTATTTTAATATTTATAAATACATACATAATAAATATTCAATATGAATACATACAAACACAATAAATATATAAATACATACATACATACATATATACATAAATCCATATATATAATAAATATGTATGGCATTGTATTCTGTGTAATTTTAGACTGTGCAAATTTGTGCTTCAAATTAGAAATTGGGTATTACTTCCTGGTAGAGGTAACACATTTTTTTATTTAAAGGAGCTTTTAAACTTTATGTTTCTTGACTTATTTTTAGTCAAATGTTTTATTTTTGAAAGTCACACAAAAAAAATCAAAGTTTTAATTCTACCACATTTTTTATGTGAGAAAAAATATATAATATTTGGCCCAAAGTGATGTTCTTTTCAGTTTAGTTTTATGGTCCAAATAACAAATTATTTATAATAAAGAACTACCTATAATATGAATTATCTATAAAAAATGGACACGGATTCCAAGAAGCAAATTAAGCCAAACAATCAAGTTTCAGTTTTGTCAAATAGAGGTCAATTCAGGAACAAGAGCACATATATCAAGAAAATAGTAACAATAAAGTCCGATGTCACCATATTAGTATTAGGCAAACCAGAATTTTGTATCTGTTTGAGTGGGAAAGAGAGATACATCACACTGATAAACAGTCTGCCAGGTCAGTGTAACATGATTTCTATACATCTTTTTATAAACCTTCAAAATATAGAAAGCAAAACATGATAGAAATGCCAAAAAAAGGATTGACAAATCCACATCCAAATATAAGCCAGGACATAAAATATTCGGATGTCATAACTAACAATCTTCTCTTTAAATATATGTAAACTGTATGCTTACCAAAGAATATGTATTCTTTCCAAACACTTAATATATCCAAGTAATGTGACCACAAATGAAAACAACTTTTTTGCTCCAAAGCAGAAATCACACAGAAACATTTGTGGATCATGATGCAATAAAATCAGAAATGGAGATCCAAAAACTAATTACACAATGGGGATTTTTTAAAAATCCATATTCTCATTTCCAGATAAGTTTTGTACTAAATTCACAAACTGTTTAGAATGAAAACAATAGTGAAAATACAACCCACTAAAACCCTGAGGATATGTGGGCTCTCCTGGGTGCTCTCATGAGTGCCCACCCATCAGTCAGGCTTGGAGATGCCCCACAGACCCCTGTCACTTCTGTCACATATTGTAGTTGGGCTTGGAATCCTCCAGGACCTATTCCTATTCTGTTACTGGATCACGCACACATTTTGGGCAACGCTTTTTCTTAAATCATATCCCATCTGTTTTCTATCTTCCTTGAATTATTTAATTATATGAAAATATATATTAGCTGAGCATAGAAATCTCCTATCATTATTTGGATACTGGGTGGGAGCAGAGGCTGCAGTCCACACTGCCATCTTAATTCAGTCTCTTGCATCATTTTGTTTTAAGAGTCATAGAAACAGGGACGCCTGGGTGGCTCAGTGGGTTAAACCTTCTGCCTTCGGCTCAGGGTCATGATCCCAGGGTGCTGGGATCGAGTCCCGCGTCGCGTCGGGCTCTCTGCTCAGCAGGGAGCCTGCTCCACACCCCCGCCTCTTTCTCTGCCTGCCTCTCTGCTTACTTGTGATCTCTGTCTGTCAAATAAATAAAATCTTTAAAAAAAAAAAAGTCATAGAAATATGAGATGTGAGAATAGACAAGTTCTTGAAATCACCTTTTCTAAACTCCTTGTTTCATAAATGTTAAAACTGCTTGCAAATAAATAGAGAGAGATTTACCTGAGATTACCAGAAAATTAGGTATAAAGTTGAGATAGGAGCCTAGCTTCTATGACGATAGAATTTCCTTCCAAAAATCCTCTTTTCTCTTTACCATTCTACTTCAGTCTGCACAAAATATCCATTCTTCAAAATACTCTGTGGACAATTTAGGTCCTTTTTGAAGCATAGGCAGTTTGAGTGCAGGACTGATTCAATGTACATGGTTATTTCCAAATGACAACAGCAGACAGAATCCTGAAAAACTTTAGATATTATTAATAACAAGCATCCTATTTTTGTAGTTGTGGGGGAAGTCTGAAGATTGTATCATTGGATCCTTTTATCAACTATGAGTGCACAGCATACACTCCCATTCACGTTTTGCACATGCAGACCCTAGAATTCAGAGACACTGAGTTCCTCATAGAACTAGTAAATGGCTGAACCAGAACAGAAATGTGGGGCTTCTGATTCTATCTCCATATTTCTTGTTATTCACCTCCTTTATGTAAACACACCCTGTTTTCCTTTTAGAATATCCTCGAACAGAATCTGAGTGGGAAAACAGCTTTGCTTTGAAGATGTTCCTCTTCCAGTTTGTTAATTTAAATAGTTCTATCTTCTATATTGCTTTCTTTCTGGGGAGGTAAGTCAACTTTATGTACATCATCTTTGCAGAGTGAACAAGACTGCCAGCAGTTCCATTGCCAATTTGTTAATAGAGGTGGTGAATCCTTGTCCCTGGCCTTGGAAAACTGCTACTCAGCCTTCCCATGTGTTTTCCATCAAAAGCCTTCTAAGTCCAGGGCTCCAAGGTGCCACCACCAATTAAAGTAAGCATAAAGAAACAAAGCGTGTATGCCGTACTTCGATTGGATTATGATTATCTGATCATGGGTAATGATTTTGTTAAATAGGAAAATGATTTTCGTACAACCCTAGGATACAGTTTCTTAGTGTGGAAACTTCTCCTACCTATCACGTCAACATTTTTTCCTACGTTTCCTGCACAATGGAAGCATATTAAATAAACTATGCTTAACGCTCCAGCCAATGTCATGGAAACATACTAAAGCTAGAACCATTTCAAACTAAACAACTCAGCACATTACATTAATATTCATTAGCTAGGTCAACAAAGCATTAAAGATCTACAGGTGAAAGTGGAAAATTTCCTTCGGTTGTTTTGTCTGGACTTTCTCACCCCATTGGGGGGTGAGAATTGAATTCATATACCACTTTTTCCTTTTTAAGTCAGGTACTTTGATGTGTCAGCCTGGCCAAAATCTGCAGTCTGGGGACAAGATGCACCAGTGAACATTTGTGTCTACCTACCCAAGCATTAGTAGATGTTCTTCAGTCAACCCCACATAAATGCTAATGAATTAAAATGGCTTTTTACAGATTTGTAGGCCACCCAGGAAATTACAATAAACTCTTTAACCGGTGGAGACTGGAGGAAGTAAGTAACCAACCTTATAAGGGTGGATGTGGGCCTTGGCATGGATATGGGCCAATGACCATGGGAGGGAAGTTGGGGGAAGGAGAGAGAGAGAAGGTGGGTATATGGAATTTCAGGCACGCTGAAGACACATCTTTTGTAGACAGTTATTATGGGATTAGAAAGGAAGGAACTATATCTTTCAAAAAAAAAAAAAAGTTGTGATCTTAAGGGTTAAACCCCCAAATCCTGACCTTAGCTCTTTAATTTTCTATCAAACCCATTTCCTCCACTCACAAAGCTCAGAAATTTAGATCCAAGGACTTCTCACTTTGGAGGAATTATTATAATCTATTCCATAGGTTTTAAACTTTTAAATATGTTAGGTTTCCTTTTAAGCTGGAAAACTTCATCTAAAAGACATTTTATTTGAAACACCAATCTATAAATATGCAGATCTATATCTTCCAAATCTTATAGGTTTTTTGATTAATTTTTTTAATATGTATGACATGGAAACAAAAGGTCTAGTATTGCTAGAGTACAGGGTTAAAGAGATTGTATGTTGTCACTAGACGGACATATGGACTCCAAAATGCAAGCCCCCACCTGTAGTCTATGAGCCTACTTCCTCAGACTTTTGCCAACTGAAACATTTTAATTTTCACCAATACAACATCTAAAAGACACATCCTTTTGATTTCAGATCCTTTAATTTTGAGTGAGATGAAGAGTATTTTTCATATGTTGTTGGATATTTTCTGTTTCTGTGTGTATGTGCTATCCTTGCTTATTTCTATTAGACTGTTTTTCTCCGTCTTAAAAATTATAAAAATTTCTCTGTTCTAAAAATTATAAACTAGTAACATTAGGCTCTAACCTTACAAATTTGCTGCAGATAATATTTCTCGTTTTCTTGTTTGTCTTAATTTTGTTTTGATAATTAAAAAAAAAACTCTATACCATTTTTCATTTAAAATATCACTGCTGTTAATGACCTCAGGCATTTATATCATGCCAAAAATGTGTTTTCATTCCAGAAATTTAAAAAAACCCTCATGCTTGTACTTTTCACCAATTTTTTAAAAAAAATATTGACATCTTTGGTGCATTGGAAGTTCATTTTTGTGTAAAGAGTAATCAAGATTCTCCCCCCACCTCAGCTGGCAGTCAGCTGAGGTGTCACATATTTAACATATATGTGACATATTTAACATATTTAACTAATAATACATTTATCTATTTTTATGTGAGATCTTGCATACAGTATAGTATGAGGAAAAGTCAGCATAGCTAGTTCATAAATATTTCACATATTTAAGTAATAATACATTTTTTATCATTCGGCAAAATAAGATTTCAAGATTTATCATTGATTGATTTATTATTGATTGATTATTTATCATTGATTTATCATTCTACATCTTGAAATCATGTCTACTTCTGGACTCTGTTCAATCTCATTGATCAGATTGTTTATTGCTCCTGTAGCTCAAAATCTTTTTGATTATTCTAACGTAAAGTCCAATTTAATATGTGGTAATATTAGTAAGAGGTCATAATTTAGAAAGAAGCTAAGAGAAGTTTCCCTGAGAAAAGAGGTATTTCCAGTCTCTATCTAAAAATTTCCCCCAAACCCAGGAGAGTCCTCATTGATATTGTCTCCTTAGAGCCTTCTAGTTGATTGAAATACATGGAGAAACCCTAAAACTTCCTAATAACATGCTTTACATCATAGAAACCTGAGCTCATCTGCTAAGCTGGCTGCTTGTTAATTCTTTGCCCTTAACTTAATCCCTCTGAATATCTGTTTCCTCATCTGTAAACTAGCAGTAGTAATACTTAGGTTGCAAACTGTTTATAGATAAGAGATAATTTGGGTAACACAATTAGCACAACCCCTGGACTTTGGAAGGCACTGTATAGATTGTAACTGATAGTTATCAATGCTCTGTCTCCACAACCACCTAAGTATTATCCTCTTAGACAAGAACAGATGAGGGCCTTCAATAATTTTAGGCCTTCAGAAAGTCCCCAATCAAACTTGCAGTTTTCACTCATAGCCCACAAGTATGACTATATCTGCTAAAAGGCTTTCATGTACTTGGTTTGGGACCCAAAACTTACCTTTTGTCAGGAATGTTTGACTGGAATTAGCAAGGGTAGTGTGGTAAACAGGCAGGTGGATATGCATATTGATGCCATTTTAGAAACTACTATCACCAATACTTTTGTTTAATTGGATATTTTTACTCTTAAGGGTAAGATTATTGGAAGTCATGTTTCTTCTTTGGAAGTCCCAGGGAAATAATTCCAATACTGGTGTCAGGAAAAATGTTTCATAACCATCCTAGACATTTTCCACAATATATATGGCATACAAATGGCCATATTTTCCCAAAAGATTTTTTTTGAGAAAAAAATCAGTGAAATGAAACATGTGGGTTTTTGATAGACCTTAGAAATTCTAGAATTGTAGACATAAATATGCATAATGGAAGATAAGAATTGATCCTCAGAATTCAATCATGCAACAAGCATTTTTGACACATACTCCATTCTAGGCCTCTGCTGGGTAATACGGGGTATACAAATGAAAAAGTCCCTTTCCTATCTTGATGATGTTGATAGTCCCAAAGAGAAGAACATAACCATGTTATGTAATAAGTATTGTGTCTTGGAGTCTGGCAGTCTGCATTCTAATTCTGCCCCACCCAAATCTTTATATCTCTAGGTCTTTTGTAAACTGTGATAGGAGTAACTATCTCAGTAGGACTGGTGAGGGGTGGATAGAATTGGGATCATGCATGTAAAATCCCTGGCACAGGGGCGCCTGGGTGGCTCAGTCAGTTAAGCATCTGCCTTCAGCTCAGGTCATGATCTCAGGGTCCTGGGATTGAGCCCTGCCTCAGGCTGCCTGCTCAGCAGGGAGCCTGTTTCTCTTTCTTCCTCTGCCATCCCCCAGCCCCTACCACCCCCTCCCCAGAACCATGCTCTCTAGCTCTTTCTATCTCTGTCAAATAAATAAATAAAATCTTTAAAAAAATAATAAAATCCTGGGCACAAATAATGATAGCCATTATAAAGAAAGCAAAATGAACCTCAATTTTATTTAAAACATTTATGAACTAGCTATACTGACTTTTCCTCATACTATACTGTATGTAATATCTCACATAAATATTTTATGTAAATCTATATAAACATGTTAATAATGATTAATATTTAATGAGTGCTTACTATATGCCAGCATCTTCCAGCAATTTTTCCTAACTGCTATACATATGTTAATGCAAAAATTCTACTATTATACTCGTCTTGCAGATGAGGAAACAGAAATTTAGACAAGTTATATAATTTGCTACAATTATAGAAACATACTTATAAATTGATGAAGTCATCAGTTAGATTCAGCCAACCCAGCATCAGAGGCTGCACTTTGAACACCATTCTTTCCAGTCACCATTGGGATAGCATAGAGGCAAAACTGAGAACATAAAGGAAATTGATTTTGATAAGAGATTGCTGAATGGTTGCTGACTTGCACATGTAAATCGAACTTAGAGCAAACATAGTTCCTGTGAAAGGAACATCAGTATCAGAATCTGACAGTCCTATCTGCCACTTGGCTTCATCATCTCCAAAATGGAGATACCAACACCCATCTTCGGAGGTTCTCAGGAAGAGCCAATGAGAAAAATATGTGAAGGCACTCAGCTGTGGGTTGTCCACAGTCATATGATTTTGGGGGTGCAATGGGAATGGAAGCCTGGGTGTCCCACACACCCATCCATGCCCTTTTACTTATTCTAAGTATAGGCTCTCTTACCAAATGAATTTTAGAGTATTGAAGGACTGGATTTTGCTCAAGAGAGCCATTATTTGAGGAGGGCAGATCCACAAAAACTACTGGATCCCTTTCTCTTCCCTATAAATCACCAAGCCATGAAGTCTCAATTTCAACAAAATTATAAATTGCCTGTCGTCGGCCTCCCCACTTTGGCCTACAATTGTGGAGAATGAGCCAATCACATGGTTCAATAATGGTCTTCTTTTTTCTCTTTCTACATAATAATAATATGCTTTGGTAAACCAGCCCTTCAAGGCAATAAACATATTGGGTAAATAGAATTCATCTTTAGCATTATGTACAAGAGCAGAGGATTGGGTGCAGGAAACCAAGGCTTTCAATTTCATGTCAGTAGTCAACATCATTTGACCTTATACATGTTAATTTACATCTTTCAGTCTCTCTATAAAAATGAAGAGTTTCATCTTGCAGCTGTGATGTATGCCTCTGTAGCTTAGTAATTATTCTGTCTCAGACATTCTATGGAACCCATTTATCATATATATGTGGCAGAACTCAGGGGGTCCTAAATTCATCCTAGAAGGAAGAGGCATGCTTAAATGGGAGAACTGAGACTTCTCTACACAATAAAAATTACCACTGGCAAGCTTCTCTCTCTCTCTCTGACTCAGTTTAGGGAGTTTTAAATTACTGGGCTGGAACCGGAAAACCAGGCTCTTCATGTCCTAATTATCTGTTCCCTTTGAAGTCCCACTGGTACCAATATGATAGAAATAGAAACTGTGGATCAAAGCTCTAGTGACTATTGTTCTTATGAGGAGGACATGAACCCATTTGTAAAGAAACAGACCCACGCTTTATCTTCTACAGTACAAAGTTTTCAAGCAAAACATGTCATTTGCAATTTTCATTGTAATCACATTTTTGTTTTGAGAGGGTTTCTAATTCTAACAGTTTTTGGACATCTGAAAAAGCAGAGGAGCACAAGGAAGGCAAAACTGAGATCATACTGACAAGGCATTCTGTGGCATGTTTTTATCACTTAAAAATACATTCTAGTATAGGTAGATATTCCCTCTCCAGGATATAGGCCTTAACATGTGCCTCCTATCTTTAGAATAGGCTAGATTTGGGGTGCCTGGGTGGCTCAGTGGGTTAAAGCCTCTGCCTTTGGCTCAGGTCATGATCCCGGGGTCCTGGGATCGAGTCCGGAGTCCAGCTCAGCGGAAAGCCTGCTTCCCCTTCTCTCTCTGCCTACCTCTGCCTGCTTGTGATCTCTGTCTGTCAAGTAAATAAATAAAATCTAAAAAAAAGAAAAAAGAAAAGAAAGAATAGGCTAGATTTAATTCACTTCAGAAAATAATAGGGAAAGGGAAAAACAAGTAACTTTACAGTAGAAATACCTGGCAAACAGTGTACCAAGCACTGATGAAGATTATGTCACTAGTGATGTCTGTGGCTATCATATAACTTCTGAAGGGATGTGGTGAAATTTACGTCTGTGCTCTCCCTCCATTCTCAAAACACATAGACACAGTCTAAATACACAAAAACATCAGATAATGTTGGTTTCTCAGCTTTGACAAATACACCTTGATAATATAGGGGGCAGTGGAGGGAATTGGCTAAAGTGTGTATGGGCATTCTCTACTTTCCTTGCAAATTTTCTACACATTTAAAATTATTCTGTGTCAAATAGGTTATTTTAGAAGAACATATTATAAACAAACATTTTTCTGTCTCCTGATTGTTAATAGATACACAGTATTCCAGAGCATTCATTAAATGGGACCATGCCTAACACACAGCTTGGCAGATAGTAAGTGCTCATTAAAAGATAGATTTGTTATATGTGGAATATGAGAAACAACACAGAGGGTCATAGGTGAAGGGAGGGAAAACTGAATGGGAAGTAATAAAGAGGGAGACAAACCAAGACTATTAACTCCAGGAAACAAACTGAGGGTTGATAGAGGGGAGGTGGTGGGGGGGTTGGGGTAACTTCGTGATGGGCATTAAGGAGGGCATGTGATATGATGAGCACTGGGGGTTATAGGCAACTGATGAATTATTGAACACTGCATCTGAAACTGAGGATGTATTATATGTTGGCTAATTGAATTTAAATAATAAAAGGTTTGTTTTTATTGCTGTTATAATTCCAATCAATATTCCACTCTAAGTACTGGAAACTTCCCTATCAGGCGTCCTTAAACATGTTATTTCTTCCTTGTTTTTATTTTCTTGATGTGCTGAGATTGTGTAGCTAGCTTTAGAATTGGATGTAGAGTGTGAAGGTGGGGACGTGTAACCAACCGAAAAGAGCAAGATCATTGTTGTCGCTGTGTTTCAGTGTCATCCCAGTGGCTGTTTGATAGACCTCTGCCTCCAGATGGGCGTTATCATGTTTTTGAAGCAAATATGGAACAACTTCATGGAACTGGGATACCCGTGAGCACTTGATTTTTAAACTTACCTTTATATGTAGTTCCCAAAAAAGACAGAAGTAGTGGGAATAGTTCTTAAGAATTGGGGCCTATTAGACAGACAGGAGTGGATTCAGGTCCTGCTCTTCTGCTCACTAAATGAGTGACCATGTGTGAGTTAGTTGACCTTTCTGAGCTTCAGTCTTCACCTCTAAGAGGATCAATGGCTATATGTGCCTTGAGAAAACACTCGTGAGGATTAAAGGAAATAGTGGGTGTCGAGCACCTGGTACTCTGTTCAACATATTAAGATGTTTGTTGCTATTCTTAAATCACTATTGACAGTATAGATTCTTGAGGAGAAGAATAAGTTTCTGGGTTCTTCTGGCCATCAAAAGACCAAGGTTGTCATTGTTTAACAAAGACAACCTCATTTATGCTCCCCCTCTTAAAAAAGAATAAAACAAAGATAAATTTCTGGATAAGGAGGCCTTGTACTCTTTATTACATTAAAAAAATGTCATTAGAACAGGATTGGTTTCACAAAACAGTAGCATTCTGTTTTGTTCCTTTCGATGGGATTTAACAGTCTGTGGAATGCTGACATTGAAGAGTGTTGAATGCCTACTTCTAACATCTAATAACATAGATTACTCTTCCAAATACACTGAAATACAGTTTGTGTCACACAATGTCTGATGGAAGCTTTGAAGCCTAACCAAGGTTAAAAGCAAGACTATTTTGAGGAATTTTTAATTGATGATATAAATAGCTTAGGCTTAGTCCTCTCATTATGCCATGATTCTTACTCCTTGTTGGCCAACAAACGGTGTCAGGACGTTCCAGAGCAGAGACCTTAGGGCCGGAGAAGTGATATTTACCCTGAAATCTGACATAAAGTATTGTGGTAAGTTACAGGTAGTCTTAGAGCTGGGACTATGAAATCACAGAGACCTGGTTCACATTCTTTCTCTGCCCCTTGCTAAATGAAGATGCTTATAATTTCCTTGACCTATCTGTGAGATTGTTTTTCTTATTTATAAAATAAATTACAAGAAATGCCCAGTGATCTTTAAACCTCATCAATAAATGACAGAACACTTTTTTGAAGAAACTTTTATACAGATCCTCAATATTCAAAACAGAAAAAATAAATCTCTTGTAAATGAAGAGAGCATAGGGATGAGGGATGGGGGAACCCAGCCCATTGTTTGTATCTCTTCCTATCCCTGGCTTATCTGTCTGAAACACGGGATTTGGGAACATCACTTGAAAATAGCTGAGGAGATTAGGTAGCAAGTGCCCACCACAGGATCTGACGTGCTGTGAATGAAATAGCTTCATAAGCACCATCAAGATGGCATAGTCTTCATTATAGTATTGAGAATGATTCTTGTTGTTGCCATTGTCTGTGTGCCTCTATACATAGCATGCACCTTGGATAGCACATTTTCAGCATGACCTTGCCCATGTGGTCAGCCTGGATTGTTATATATCAGATCCCTAATGTACCATGGTAAGGGACATCCTGTTGGTGTTTCTCTGAATCCAACAGGAGTGGACCAGTCAGCAAAGCAGTAATTTTGAAACATTTATAACTCAGTTCTCTTTTTTAAAGTAAAATCTTAAGCAGGCTGAAGTAAATAAAATTAAGCCAAGCAGGCCTGCCTCAATCTCAGCACCCAGCCCCTTTTGCATCTTCATGAGGCCCCAGGGGCAACCTCCCTGGGACATATGTGAGGAACTGACTACCTGACATTTTGGTCTATGGTTGGTCTTCCAACACCCACGGAGTTCTAGGTCCATGATTAATTAATATTGAGAGTTGGGATTCATTTTGGGATTCACTTCATTCTGGAGGTAATGTTCATCTAACTCTTAAAATAAGTAATTGCCCAGAAGTCCCCACGATGGGATATTTCAGAGTCACATAATTTCAAGACTGCCCCTAAGCTAGGGAAATAATGTTGTTAATTCCGTTCCAAGTCTTTTAAACCGACCTAGGCACAGATTCATTGCCATAAATTATTATTCGCTATGGTAGCAGAATGTAATTGTTAATACTCAAAGCCTTCATCTTCATAAACCACAGAGGCAATAGACTTACTAAAAGTCACACAGCAAGTGCATTGTAGGGTGGGGACTAGAACCTATATCTCTTGACATTTTATCTAGGGCTCAGTTATTTGGTATGGAACATGATTTTACTCATGTTCAGAGAGCACAGTCCAGAAGATTTTGGGTTATGAGTAATGAAGGGCTCAGATGTAATCATAACAGACAACATAGAAGTTTAAGTGCATGTAGAGGTTGAGGGGGTAGAGGGAAGGAATCCTATGGGTGTTTGTCTATTAAGTATCAGGAAGCACGTAAGTGTGGGGGGGAATTAATTCCCAGATACAAAGGTAGATGTGTGCAAGGTCGAAGAAGGCTGAAGCCTATTCCTACCTCCTAAACTTGGAAGTTGAGACCGTGCAAATACCCCCAGTTCTCAGAAATGCTTAGTGTACTCCCAGGGTAATGGTTATCTCTCTTTTCTTATTACACTATAAATTGCTCACCATATGCTTTTAAGAGCTCAAAAGCCCCTTGTCTGCTCTGTGATGTAGGTTGATCCAGAACTGGTGGTCACGACATAAAATCAAGCGGGGAATACAAGATGCATCGATTCCTCAGTGGGAAAATGATTGGAACCTGCAGCCCATGAATATTCATGGACTGATGGATGAGTATTTAGAAATGGGTAAGGAGAGAAACTTCTACACAGCTATTTGGCCTTTTTGGTACAGTTTTGTTTTTTTCCTTCACACAGGCTTTGGTTCAAGAGAGAAAACCGTCTCTCTCCTTTCCAACCCCAAGCATTCTAAAATACCTCTGTACCTTTATCTCAACATAACTAGAGAAGATATTAAAACAATGTCCTTGAAAGGCTCACAAATTCTGTCCTTTGTCAGCTGTCACATTTGACCAGAATGGAGAGTTTTCTCATAGTAGAACATCTGCCTTTAGTGCAGATATCTTTAAAGGAACAAAATAAATCAGAACCCATTCCTATATCAAAAATACACCACCCTGCTCAAATAAAGATGATTTCTTTCTTGCAATAAACCTTTGCACAGACATGGTGTGAGTTTAGCTTCTTTGAGAAGCCCGATTCTCACTCCAACTGTTAAAATCTTTGTGTGTTGTCTTCACATTTGCTCTTTCTCTGGCCTTTAAAGTCTTCTCTTCTATAAAAAGAAAGGACTAGATTAGGTGTCTTGGGTCCCATAGAGGTTTTCTTCAAGGTCTCCTCTTTGACTTTTTTATTTGCTCTTCCTTCGTGCCGCGTGGTGGAGTGATGGAAAGCACAGAGACTTTCAATCCATTGAGATCAAAGTTTAAATGCAAGTTTTAACATTTTTTGCTATCCACACTTTGGCAAGCTTACTTCACACATATGAGCTATAGTTATCTCAACAGCAAAATATGATGAGCATATTTGCCTTGTAGGGATATTGAAAGGACTAAAGATGATTTATGTGAAGCCCCTCAGTGGGCACAAAGAAAACATTCAAGAAATTATATGGTTTATATTACTAATTTTGCAACACTCTCCCTTCACAGTTTTGCAGTTTGGTTTTACCACCATCTTTGTTGCGGCTTTTCCTCTGGCCCCTCTTTTGGCATTGTTAAACAATATCATTGAGATCAGGCTGGATGCATACAAATTTGTCACCCAGTGGAGGAGGCCTCTGCCGGCTAGAGCAACTGACATAGGTAAGATGCAGAAATCAAATGGCTTTTGCATTGCTGAGGCCAAGAAGAGCCTTGATCTCAGCACTGTGTGGGTTTCCATTTTTGGGGCTCCCTACCATATATAATAAAACTGAGCAGCTTTGATTAACAAAATCATGAAATGAACACTAACTTAGTTGAGAGTATTTTACACAAAACATGCTATTTCATGAACTTGTTTACCACTAAAAATGATCTCATATATGTTTTTCCATGTTAATAAACATAGCTCTGCCTCATTCTTTTTTTTTTCTAAGATTTTATTTATTATTTATTTGACAGACAGAGATCACAAGTAGGCAGAGAGGCAGGCAGAGAGAGAGGAGGAAGCAGGCTCCCCTCGGAGCAGAGAGCCCAATGCGGGGCTCGATCCCACGAGCCCGGGATCATGACCCAAACAGAAGGCTGAGTCTTTAACCCACTGAGCCACCCTCTTCACAAATTTCTATGGCACATTTTATGACATTTCTAAAAAAATCATTCCCTTAACTAGAGATGTTTACATTGCTCCAGTTATTTTCTATTATAAGCAACACTGAGGTGAACATACATCTTCTTACATACTTAGATTATTTCCTCAAGATAATCTCCTCGAGGGACGCCTGGGTGGCTCAGTTGGTTAAGCGGCTGCCTTCGGCTCAGGTCATGATCCCAGTGTCCTGGGATCGAGTCCCACATCAGGCTCCTTGCTCAGCAGGAAGCCTGCTTCTCCCTCTGCCTCTGCTGCCACTCTGCCTGCCTGTGCTCGCTTGCTCGCTCTGACAAATAAATAAATAAAATCTTTAAAAAAAAAAAAAAGATAATCTCCTCGAGTGGAACTCCTTTGTCAAAGAGCATATACATTTAATTTTTTTTTACATTTTTTACATTTTTACATTTAAAATTTCTCATTGTGTTCTCCAGAAATATCATGCCAATTTATACTTCTAACAGGTGTAATAAAGTATTTTTAATTGTTGTTCTGTCCTCAATAATCTAAGGAAGGAGAAAATGACATCTTATTATGTTTCCTTACATTTTTATAATTATCAGATTAAATATATTTATATTTCTTCTTTACTAACTGTTTATAACCTTAAGCTATTATATCTGATTTGGTCATATTTATCTCTATGTACAGAATATTCACCTTTGATTTATATGTCACAAAAATTTTAAAGACTGGTTTTTAATCTTTTACTCCATTATGAATAATCTTTTAAAATGTGTATATAATCACATTGATATATTTCTCTTATAGTTATTATTTATGGCATTCTTAAAAAGGCCCTTTAGAACTGATTTTTCAGTGTTACTTTTTGTTTTATGTATTATTTATTTGTTTATTTTTTAAAGATCTTATTTATTTATTTGACAGACAGAGAGATCACAAGTAGGCAGAGAGGCAGGCAGAGAGAGAGGAGGAAGCAGGCTCCCTGCTGAGCAGAGAGCCAGATGGGGGGCTCAATCCCAGGACCCTGGGATCGTGACCTGAGCCGAAGGCAGAGGCTTAACCCAATGAGCCACCCAGGTGCCCCTGTTGTTTTATATTTTAGATATATGGGTGTTATTTGGTTTTTTTATATATTTATACATATAAATATATATATATATTTATGATTTTATTTAAATTGTTGATCTAACTGGAATTTGTTGTTAAAAAAGGGGTTGAAAGTTAAATCCAGCTTGTTTTTTTTCTAAAATGTATACAATTTCCCCAAAACAATTTATTAAATATTCAATCTTTCTTAACTTGTTTGAATTATCTCTATTATATGAAATTCTATATAAACTTTGGTATATTTCCAGAATCTCCATTCATCTCACTAGTTATTTTTGGCATACTGTTTTAATAAACTAGCTCTGTAACAGAAATTCTAAGTGTGCGAAAAAGCAAATTCATACTTTTCCTTTTCTGTTTTGGAAATTTTCTGGCTAATACTACAAAGTTAGCTTTTTAGTTAATTTTACTCATATAGATGTTCTGTAGCTAACAAAGTTCATCAAAATACACTAATCTGTAGAGATTTAATGCTATTCAATTTAATTCCCATTTTTAAAACAATTAAAATTATTGCTGTTATTTAATTTAGATATATTTGTTATTTCATTATTAAAATAATAGAAACATATTAAAAAATGTAGAAAATAAATCCAAGAGGAAAAAAGCTCAAACTCCCTTTCCAGCTTTAGTTAGTGTTTATTGCACTTTCCAGTGCAAAATTATTATTTTTTAAACTTTGCTAGGTTGTCTTGCTCAAGCCAGACCACACAAAGTTATAAAAAAGAATTTAATATCCATTCTCTGCACTTTGCCTTTCTCTTCTACCTCAAGAAATCAGTGATATCAATTAGGCATTATACTTGGCAGTGTTTTTCTTGTTTATACCCATATATGAAAAAATTATACACTTTTTTGGATTTTGCATTTTTTTCTTCATGAACATCTTCCAGCTCATAACATATTAGTGTAATTCATTTTAATAGTGTAATAACACTCATAATATAGATGTGCTATAAATTTTATAGTCATTTACTTAGCTTTCCCACTGTAAGCAGGAATAAGCATACATAAATATAGCAATAGATGAATATAAGTATAAATATAGACACTGACTTCGATATTATATATATTGTGTATCACATATCCATAAATGTGTGTGTACAGGGTATCTGTATACAGATCCAAAAAAGAAGGCCTGCTAGATTAAAGTGTACTCATATTTTAATTTTTAAAAATATCAGATTAACCACCACAAATATTATAGCAAGTCGTCATATGTCAAACAACCATGTTTGTTTCTGTTCACTGGTTTCCACAATCACTAAGCAGCAGTGGATGGTCTAAGACTTTCCTTCTATAATCTGGTAGATTTTTTTTAAAAAATCTTATTTTTTGAAGGACCTTTTTCCAAATACTAGTAATTGAAAAAAATTTAATATATTTATCAATTATTTGCATTTCCATAGCAAATTACTCATTTGTATTCTTTGCCCATTTTTCTCTTGCCTTATTAAAATTTAGGATATTTTATACATTTTGTATCATAACACTTTGTCCATTTTTTGTGAAGCAAATATTTTCTCCCTGGTGATTGCTTTCTTTTCACCAAATATTGTTACTTTTGTAAAAATAAATGTCAAATTTTGATGAATTCAAATATTTTTATGAATTCTGATTTCTTGTTTCATGACATTTTATCTTATGTCTTCTGTATTTTTATTTTGTTCATTATGACACAATATAATGAAACATAATAAAGATTTTGAAAAATGAAGACAGGGGTTGGCAGAGGAAGTTGCCATGCTATCCCATCAGCTTTAGCACTTGTGAATATCTCTTTCCAGGACTTTTTTTTTCACATCAATATATTTAAAGCTAAGTTTAATCCTATTTGAAACATCAGTTTTGACTATAACCAATATTATGTGGATACTGTATATAATTTCAAAAGCTTTTTTGTACATCTGTATACCAAATTGGAAAAGTCAACTAGTGATTTCCAGGTCTTGACACATTTTTATATTTTTAATTTAAAAAGGTACTTAAAACAATTCCTGATGATATTTTCATTTTTAGATCTCTCTAGATGGGGTCAACTTTCCCTCAGTGGAAAAGTATTCAGTAGATGTTGGATCTGTAGTGAGATATTGTACTAAGAAAGTAAATAAAGGACAGAGCCATGGCCCCAGTAGAAGTAAAAACTTTCTTTCCAAAGAAGAGTCATGAGAGGGTTTTCATTTTTTTTTTTTTTTTCCATTTCATTCCCTATCTCTACTCTTTCTCCCCCTAGGAATCTGGTATGGCATTCTCGAAGGAATCGGTATACTGGCCGTGATCACCAATGCATTTGTAATCGCTATTACATCTGATTACATCCCACGTTTTGTCTATGAATACAAATATGGCCCCTGTGCAAGTCGTTTTGAATATGGTGAAAAGTAAGGTTGAAATTCATACCTTTTTTCTGATATGTTTTATGTTTGTGATTGAAATGGGAACTCATTGGGAAGTTCTGTTCTGTGACCATTAAGGGCAGTGTTTTTGATCATTGTACTTACAATGTGCTTATTGGGTGAAATCAAGCAGGATTAAAAGGGCAACAGTGCTTTCTTATGCAAATAATTTTAAAGCCTCTCTTGTTTTTACGTGTAAATGCATCACTGGTATCCAAATGTTAAAAACATTATAATGTATTTAGAAGTAAAATTCAGAACTGGAACAGATGTTAGAAATCATCCAATGCAATCTTCTGGGCCCACACTGGTTAATCAAATTGCTTCATGGAATAAAGCTAGTTTGCAGGGAAATACAAAACATGAAGGAAATGTCAGCTACATGACGGGAGAGTTGTCTTTCTTTCTTTTTGTTAAAAATTTTACTTATTTGAGAGAGAGAGAGATAGTGACAGAGAGCACAAGCCATGAGGCAGAGGGAGCAGTCTCCCCATTGAGCAGGGAGCCCTATGTGGAATTTGATCCCAGGACCCTGACCTGAGCTGAAGGCAGACCCTTAATGGACTGAGCCACCCAGGAGCCCCTTTTTTCAAAAGGGATTTTTAACTAGGGATTTTAAGGTGCAGAAATGCTGCCCTGGACTTTTGTCTTTGTTTGTTAATAAAATTTGAGTCCATACTTTAGAACGGCATTTTGTTTTATTTTCAAATAATGTATTCATTTTATTTTATTTTATCTTTTAAAATTTTATTTTATTTTATTTTCAGTGTTCCAAAATTCACTGTTTATGCACCACACCCAGTGCTCCATGCAATATGTGCCCTCCTTAATACCCACCACCAGGCCCACCCAACCCCCTTCCCTCCAAAACCATCAGTAGAACAGCATTTCTGGACCCCTGTGGTATGATGTTTTAGATGAGATCATTCTATTCTGGGGGCAAGGTAGGGGCTATTCTACGCATTGTAGGATATTCAGTAGCATCCTTGGCCTCTATCCAGTAGATACAAGTAGCAACCTTCCTATTCCCCAGATTGTGACAACCTAAAATTGTCCTCAGACATTGCAAAATATCGCCTGGGAGACAAAATCACCCAGTTTACAAGCACTGTTTAAGGGGAAATGGATTTTTCACATCTTTCCTTCTTCAAAGCAAGTATTAAGAAAGAGTGCAAGAGAGCACTGGACTTGGGGAACAGAAATTGGACTTTTAGCTGCAGATTAGCCTTGGGTATGGAAGTAGTGATGGGAGAAGCCACTTGCCCTCCTGCCTCAGGAGCAGCTTTGGGCATGCATCTTATTTAGATGCAAGGCATGTGCCCCAAGAGCCTGAGCTGTGGCTTAAGATGAAATCAACCCTTTTTCTCAGAACACTGAAATAAATGCCTTTCTGATCATAAATATCTCAGTTTTTCAAAGAGAAGTAATAAGGGCATAAAATATATTTTGGGGTCTTGTCAAGAGAATTTAACTTAAAATGAAACACCCTAGGTTCAAATTTTATCTTTGCCTTTTACTAAAAGGCACATCATCAGTCTGGACCTGTAATAAAGAAACGGTGTCTAGGGATGCCTGGGTGTCTCAGTCAGATAAGCATCTGCCTTTGGCTGAAGTCATGATCTTGGAGTCCTGGAATTAAGTCCCACGCCAGGCTCCTTGCTCATCAGGGAGCCTGCTTCTCCCTTTGCTTGATGCTCCCCCTGCTTGTGCTTTCTCTCTCACTCTCTCTCTCTCTGATAACTAAATTAATTAATTAACTTTTAAAAAAAGAAATGGTGTCTAAAGTAACATTTTATAAACGATAAAAGATCATATAAGTAAATTGGTTTTAGTACTAATAGTGAAAAGCCAAAAATGGTCCCTTTTTTCTTAATTCAGAATAGCCTAGAAGCAGATTTTAAGGTTTTATAATATGTAGGCAAATTTGGGCAGCCCTCTTCCTTAGAAGCATTATTTGCTACTGTCTTTGCTTCCACCTAGTGGCGGGTGGAAATGATATTGGTTGGTTATCTCTCTTTACTTTTCAAGTCCTGCCTTTCATGGAGATAGCACCAGATGCCTTCTCCATACTCAGTGACCAGACGTAGAATAACTTCAAGAAGAGATGTGGAGGGCTTAGAGGAGGTTGGAACCACACATTCCTAGGGCCATCCTGTTATTTAATTTTTTCCAGTTATCCTTAGCAGCTAAACTGGAGTAGATTCATTCAGATCAGAAATTTCCAGAACAAAATAGCAAAAGGACAAAATGGCAGGGAAGAGGAGGGTATTGGCAAGAGAGCAATTGGAATAATAAATCATGGGGTCTGAGATGGATGGGAGGAGAGTGAAACCAGTGTGGTGCTGTACTTTAGAACTCAGGGGTTAGAATGAGATAGATGTACATTCGAATCCAGGTTTTAACAGCTGTTTATCCTGGGGAGTGATTCTCAGCATAGGACAGGTCTCTTTCAGATTATTCTCTTAATAATACTAAGATATTATTTGTTTGTTTTGCCATATGGACATTTGTACAGATGGTAAAAAAGTGATAGTGGATAAAATGATCCCGTGGCTTCATGTAACTGAAGGCAGTGGTACCAAAAAGTGGTACCAAAAGTTGTACTAACAATGATTGTGTTCCTCACCATTGTAGACTACCATTTAAAAAGTGCCAGTACTAAAATTCAGAATGCCCTTGATGAAGCAATAATGATTGTTAATTTTATCAGATCTCCACCCTTGAATAAATGTCTTTTCAGTATTCTATTTGATAAAATGCAAAGTGTGACAAAGGTCTTCTGCTACATGTTTAAGTACGGTGATGATCATCTCATAGAAAAACACTTGCATGATTGTTGGATTTGCAAACTAAACAAAATTTTTAACATGAAATAATGATTGCCATATAAACTATTATTCAGACTTGGGTATTTAGGAGGCACTCTTCTAGAAATGGACAAAACTAGCTTGTCATTTTAGGGGAAATAATTGACAGTATTTGTTGCCATTAAGAAAGTTCAAGTTTTGAAGTGAAAATCAGAATTTTGGATAAGTTTATCTAACACTGAACTTGAAGATTCCCAGTACTTACAGATTTTTTTCCTGATATAAAACAGTGGTGATTTTCATAGTCCATTATGATTTTCATAGTCCATAGTAGAAATATAACAACATTTAGAAGATCTGCATAATTTAGGAAATAATTTAGGAAACTATTTCCCAAGTGACCCATATTTAATGTCACAATATCATGCATGGATAAAATATGAATTTGAAATATAAGTTAGACCTGTGGATTTTAATGTAAAATACATATGAAAAGTTTATTGATACTTTAAGACTCCACATTGCAATTAAACTTTAAGAAATGACCACGGGTAGAACTTTGATGTAATGTCAATGAAAAATATCAATAATTACTTGAAATGCTATTAAAATACCTTTTTTTAGAGTACTTATCTATGTAATTATCTCCTTATTCTTCAATCAAAACAACATATTGCAACCAGATTTAATACAAAAATAGATATGAGAATCTAGCTATCTTCTATTAAGGAAGACATCAAAGGATGTCATTCTGGAACATACGAACTATTTTTCTTTAAAAATGTGCTATTTATATCAACTTTTAATGTATGTGATAAATTATTTTAAATGAATTAATAGATAAATATTTTCTAAATTTCTGTTTTAGTTTCTAATGTGCTGAATACCAATACATATACCCCTCTGTAAAAAGCTCCTTGAGATTCTCAGTAATTTTTAAAAATGTAAATATTAGTCAAGATAAAAAATTTTGAGAAATACAGTCTTAAGAGGAAGTTATTTAGTCTCTGTAAAACTTAGTTCTTTAATCTATATGATGAAGATAATAATATATATGTTCTAAGGTTATGGTAAAAGTTGATTCTGACCACAATTTAATACTTCACCACCAGGACAGGGATTTTAACCCGTTTTGTTCCTTGTCAAATACCAACTGTCTAGGAATTTTCTAACAAATTATAGGTTCTCAATAAATATGTATTGAATAAGTTAATAAATCACAAAGACACATGTTGATCAATTGGCTGCCTAGTTACAATTAGCCAGATAGGGTGATATGCATATATATTTATAAAACTTATATTTATAGAGTTTTAACACATGGGAAGTAATTAACAGAATGCCAAGTACATAGTAAACACTTAATAAATGGAGGTAAATGAAGTGGGGGAAAATGGCAGACAAGATTCTGTCTCATTGAGGTAAAATTATAGATTAGTGGAAGTTAGGAGATAAAATCAGAGAGCTGAATTGTTAGGAATTTATAATTAAAATGGAAGGAATAATAGCACTTACCAAATCCTGTCATGTGTAATGAAAAAATTGGACTAGGAATTTATGACTCTCTGAAATACATGATGCTTTTCTTTTCTCCCAGTTGTTTAAAAGGATATGTCAACAATAGCCTATCCTTCTTTGACCTGAGCGAGCTTGGTATGGGAAAATCTGGTTATTGCAGGTACTTCATTATAAATTATAGCTATCTTTTCGTCTTGCTTTCATCTCCCATCTCCTCTCTCTACATGCTGATGAGCCCATTTCAACTGACGTTTTGGGGTTTTGGCAAATTAAAAACATGTGGGGCCTTCGCACTTTAATCTCTATGCCTCAAATCTTTGTCTTGTGGATTTTAGGTACCGAGACTACAGAGGTCCCCCTTGGAGTTCCAAACCCTATGAGTTCACCTTACAATACTGGCATATCCTTGCTGCTCGATTGGCCTTCATTATCGTGTTTGAGGTTAGTCACAGGCTGATAAAATCACTATGGGTAAACGCTTTTCTGACTGATACATTAGTTGACTCTTCAATATAGTAGTTCCTCACTGAGTTCCAAAAAAGGACTTGTTGATATACAGTACAAGGTTTAGGTATGACGAACCTGCTCTACAACGTACAAAAAAGCAAGAGCTGAAAAATGTAAGAAGGTAGATCAGTGGGTATTAATGCCAGAAAACGAAGATAAAAGAAGCTATTAACAGTTGAACTGAAAACTTAACTTTTTTTTTTAAAGTTTTTATCTATTTATTTGACAGACAGAGATCACAAGTAGGCAGAGAGGCAGGCAGGGAGAGAGAGGAGGAAGCAGGGTCTCCATGGAGCAGAGAGCCGGATATGGGGCTCCATCCCAGGACCCTGGGATCATGACCTGAGCCGAAGGCAGAGGCTTTAACCCACTGAGCCACCCAGGCACCCCTGAAAACTTAACTTTGAACCTCTTAGTAACCACATTAAAGGAAAGGATGGTTTTTATCATTTGATGAGAGTCTCTACTTACTCATCAAGGTGGAGAAACTTATTTGCTAATCAACTTAATTACAGCTGACCACATGTGTATTTGTATAAGGGACAGTGCATAATTGAATAAACAATGCCCGAGAACACTTTCATAAAATACACATAAATTTTGATTATCAGAATCATTAATATTAGACTAGTCCTGTGAAGAAATTTTGAAGCAGCTACAGTTTTATTGGCTTCCTTAGCATATAAGAAGCTTGATACAGTGAATAATTTAGTACTGGGATATATTGGATATTCTTTAAGGTATTGCCAAATTCTGTGGAAAAGCACTTTAAATGCATCTGTTTCTTAGGGAGAGAGAAAAAGTAGCCATACCAAAGACTTTTAGAAAAAGTCTTTTTAAAGGCATATATACCTCTCCACTGATCTCCAAAAAAATATGTCAAATTTTGTTGTGAAACATCCTTCATCTGTAATACGAAATGCTTACCTCTAAGGTTTAATCCAGGATGAAATTCTATTAACTAATGACTCTATGAGCCTATAAAAAAGTCTCCTGATAAAGTGTGACTTTTCATTTTATTACAGGTAGCAAAGAGGCTAAGGCATATTTCTAATGCAGTGATTTTGGAAAGTCTTTTTTTACTGTGTTTTTAATGTACACTTTTTTCTTCTTCATCTTCTTTTGGAACTCAGGTGAACAGACTTCGTCAAATGTCTCAATTCACAGCAAACTTTCATTGTAGATACATTGATTCCCTTTTTATCTTTTCTTCAATATTTCTCATTACTAATTCCATTACCCACCTACTCCAAAAGCACCCACTCTCTTTCTTTCAGAAATTTTTCCACATGTTTATTTGAAAAAAATATATATATATATATATAATATTGTTTTAAATGTTCTTTTTTCAAAATTACTTCAATGGTATTGAATTGAATATTGTGATAACTCATTTGAGAGATAATACATTTGAATTATGTGATAACTCATTTTTATCTCTTACCCATTTTACTTTTTTTAGATATAGAAAGAGATCGATCCATGAAGTCTATCCACATTTAGATAATTTCTTCTGTCTACCTAGTGTGATAGTTCATTGAATTTAAGTGCCGTAGTCCCCATAGGTGGATACTTAGGCCTACAATAATTCTTTCCACCTGTATAAATCTCTTATTAGAAATCTTGGACATGTCACCTTCTGAACATATTTAAGGGTTTCTCAGGAGTATTTTACTCATGTGTGGAATTATTTATATGCATACTCATTTCACATAAAACTGACAGGTCCCTCTCCAAAACTCCCTTAGATTTTCACCAGATTTTCAAGTTGTCTGAATTTCTAGTATTTTGCAGATGGATAGGAGTAAGGTAATATTTTTTTTGTTTTAATCTATTTATTCATGACATTGACTATCACTTTTATTACTAGAAAGCCATTTTGGTTTCCTTTTTTGTGAATTTCTAACTTTGATCTATTTTGGCTGAGTTTCCAGTTTATTTGTTACCAAATTTCAAGATTTTCTTATGTATTTGCCAGTTATAAATCAGTCTCTACCAGTTATAAACACTCCAGATATCTCTTTCTTGTCCATAACCTATTAATTTTATCTACTAACAAATAGTATCTAATTTTGATGTCATCAAGCCCATCATTGTTTTCCTATTAAGGTTTTGGCTTTTTTGGTCTAGCTTCTTTAGGAAATTTTCTTATCTCCAGGTCAAAAGGATATTCTACCATATTTTTTACTATTAATTTTATAGTCTTATCTATCACACATCTTAAAGATATCAGGACTTTTCATAGAGTATGAAGGAAAGGCTTATTTTTCTTATTCTTTATATAGTGAAATAATTTTTTTGTACTGCTATTTACTGATATGTTATTTATCCACTGATTTGTAAATCCACCTCTGTAATACTCCAAATCCCTATAGTAAGCATGTGCCTGGCCTCAGTGTTCTGATTTCATTACTTCATTTGTCTATTCCTGTTCATTGTCGCACTATTTAAATGCTGTGGTTTTGGAATATATCTTCATATCTGATAAAGCCATCTATTTCCCGCCCCTGCCAAGCCTGCTCTTATTTTTAAGAATAGCCTTGGCTCTTTAGAGTTATTAATCATTCATATACATTGCAGAAGCCATCAGACTCCCCAAAATATCATGCAAGGATTATGATTAGAATTACTTGAGTTGGGGGAAATCAGAGGGGGAGACAAACCATGGGGGCCTGTGGACTCTGAGAAACAGACTGAGGGTTTTGAAAGGGAGATGGGGGGATGGGTGAGCCTGGTGGTGGGTATTAAGGAGGGCACGTATTGCATGGAGCACTGGGTGTGGTTCATAAACAATTAATCTTGGAACACTGAAAATTAAATTAAATTTTAAAAAAAGAATTACATTTGTAGAAAGCACATGTTGACTTATTTACATACTCTGTGCTGATTCATTAATAAACATGAAATTTATTCAAATCATTCTTATATCCTATAATAGAGTTTTAAAATATTCTTTTGCTTGTTCATTCCTTCTTATATCCAAAAATTTTGTGGATATTTTTATTGCTGTTATAAATACTATGTTAACCTCCCTTATGATTTGATTGATTTTTGCTGGAATTGTCTAATTGCCTTTCTAAAATGTGTGTAGCTCCTTGTTTAAATCTTTCATTTGTTCTAATCTTCTGTCTGTTAAATCTGCTAGATTGTCTTTTCAAAGGATAATTCAAGTTGCCCATAACAATAGCTTTGTCGCTGAGTTTGTGAGGTTTATGCCTCATTTCTCTTGCTTGCCTTACTGTGTTGTTGGAAATTTCCACATGGTGTGGAATAGCAGCGGTGTGAGCAATTGTGTCTTGTTTCCAAATTTAATACAAATTTTTTTTAAGTATGATACTTGCTGTAGTTTTTTATTTAAGATAAATTCTGTCAGTTTAAGAAATTTGTCACCTATAACTAGTTATAAGCTTGCCTTCATAGATGATAAACCAGCTTTTTAAAAAAAAGTCTTTTAAAAATATTGAATCATGTTTGCATATCAGTCTCTCTAAGTGAATCAGTTTACAGGGTCATTTATTACCATTGTAAAGGACTCGGTGCAGATTCTTCACTAATTTAAATTATAACAAATGTTTTTTATTTTTATTTCTACACTTTTGAGACACATTGCCGGATAGTTCTGTGAATACCAAATATTTGATCAGGAAAGAAACTCCTGATCTACTTTTCTATGAGAAGTAGGACCTGCTTTACCGCAGTGCAGTTTACTGAGATACTCATACTAAACCCAGTTGGAAGTGCCTCGAGTTCTTCCTTTCCACATGGAGAGATGATTGTCACAAAATCCTGTAGGTAAATGGGGTTTTTTTCCACATATCACCCTAACTCTATCAGTATCAGATTTTCTTCTCTTTTCTGTCCTCTACAGAAAAGAGAAAGGATGCATTTATTATAATAGGACATGATATTTAAGTGGTGCTTATACTGCACCAAGCCCTTCTCCACGCCCTTCACATATATTTGCTCATTTAATCCTTGTAACAACCTTTAAGAGATACTATTACTGTTACCATGTTAGAGATAAGACAGAGAACATAGGTGATTTGCGTAAGGTTACACAGCTAACGTGTCAGGGGATGGTTCAACACAGGTGGTCTCATTCAGCCTCTAAACTTGAGACCATAGGTATTACCTTTTGGTTTTGGATCCTGTCTTTTTTATACACAATACTTTCGTTAGTCTCTTTTTAAAAAAAAATACATTTTCATCATAAAAGAATTATGTAATAGAAACAAAAATATTAATATTCTAGATAGTGCATCCTGTGTTTTGATGCTGGACTGTAAGGTAAATGCAACATTGTTTATGATCTGTTTTATAATTGGCCTTTCAGAATCTTTGAAAAGTGTACTTTCCCCTCTTAAATTTGCAGCACCTTGTTTTTGGGATCAAGTCGTTCATCGCATACCTGATTCCAGATGTACCAAAGAACCTGTATGACCGAATACGACGGGAGAAGTACTTAGTCCAGGAGATGATGTACGAGGCTGAACTGGAACATTTGCAACAACAACGGAGAAAAAGTGGTCATCCCGTTCACCATGAATGGCCTTAGGTGATTCCTGTTGCCCAGTGGGGGCAATAGCTTTAGTGGGAATGACAGCAACTTTAAATTCTAGGTGGGATCCAAGAGGAAGTCACGCCCGGCAAACCATATGTATGAGATGTTACTTGGAAATGCAGCACAACCATCTCTGGGATTTGGAATGTCCAGGCTTCTAAGGAAGAGAAAGATGACTCATGACTTTAAAGAATGGTTAGATTGACAGTGCAGGAAGCCAGGATCTAATTCTCAGAACCAGCCTCAGGGAGTTGTGTGTTGGGAGACCTTTACCCTCCATCAGCTGCAGTGTAACGGGAAGGGCGACCGTGAGGATTCTAGCAACAGATTTCCGTGTAAATGTTCATAAGCCAGGCATGCTGAAAGTCTCATGTGGTCTTCAATCACATACTCTGGAACATTACTTAGGTTGAGTTGAGATACTTAGAGGAAATGACTTATAAGGAATGACTTAAATCAGTTATTGCCTTTGCTGCCAGAATTCCATGTCCCTTCAGCTTCTAGGTTTGGGGAATTTTTCTTGTTCCTTGATGAGATTATGGATCTGTGCCACAAGGAATTTATGCTGCTTTACATTGACTATGCAGTGGAATTGTTGCACACCACCTTTAGTAGTCAAACCAAAAACTAAGATTCTAAAAAGAATACTATTCATTGAAATATATCCTATTGCATTGGCTACATTCAAACGTGTTGTTTCACCGGCAGAATAAGTCGCACCGCCTTTTTAAAAAACAAACAAGCAAAAAACCCATGAATTCCAATAGAGCCACATACTTTAAAAATATGGGCGTTTATTCTCATATCATATAGAATACCACTCATCCATACTTTACCATGGAGGCTGTTTTATAGTATTTTTAATTTTTTCCTCCCTGGTTTATTATAATAACTCTCGCAGAATAACTTGAAATGCTGTACATATGTTGGTTTTCCTTGTACCTTTGCACCTTGGCAATGTGTAATGCAAGTTACATTTCGTGCAGCTCTGAGACCAGATACATAGTATGCCCTTGTGACTTGTTTATTCAGGAAATCAGAAGCCAAATGCTTTGCAACACTTTAAGCTTTTCTAACAATGTGCACTTTTGTTCATGAGCTGATGAAAATAATGCATGGATATAAATTTGTATTATTTGTAAAAAAAAACACACACACTTTTTTTTGTTTGTTTTATTTTCTTTTCATCGATGAGGGGAATTTCCTTTTATTGTTTCTTTGATAGACTAACTTGGTTGATTTTTGAAAACTCTTTAAAACCAAGATCAAGTCAATTCTGAAAGACATCATTTTGCTTTGTTGCGGAGTTGCTACTTCTGTGTCAACTCTATCTGTGGTATTGTTCACAGATGGATGAAGTAGGAATGGTGAAAGATCCTAGGAAAGAAAGTCTGGTGGAGGCATAAGCAATGGGAGCAGGAGGGGAAGAAAGAGGAGAGTTGAAACACGGGAATGAATGGGAGAAATGAAGACACCTTTCCTTGGCAAAGCGATCAAAATGAATCTCACTTTTCCTCCCCTGGGAATGGGGGTTGGCAAATCACATATACTCACGCATTCAGATATATACTATATATAAATGATTCATAATCTTTGTCCAGTTTGTTTTTTGCTCAATTAAACAAAGCACAGTTATTTCCACAATGTATAAAGACCAGACTAAAGACAATGGAAATAAAGCTACTTCGTATATATGCTAGGGTGTCTCTAGTAAGAAAATTATAAAGTTTCTCTTACTAGAAAACTACTTTTTGTCATCCTAACACTGAAAATGGCCTTTCGGCTTTTTCTTCTTTTGCTCCAGGGAAAAGCTGTGATAGGTCATCGTTGTTCCTTGGTTTGCTTTTGTCAAAAATACTTACCCCCCTACTTGCCCTCTGATTCTCAATCTGACTGAACCAGGGGTAAGACCTCTAAACTTCCTCCCACGCTCTTGTCAGGGGGGACTCTTCCATTCACATTCCTCAAGGATTCTGTTTCTGCCACCTGCATATTCATACCAACTAATTCCACTAACTACACAAAGGAGTTTTAAGCTCCTCCATTTTTGTAGCATCTGCAGCATTTCCTTTTCTTTGTTAGTTAAATGTATATACCATGCCTGAGCATAAATACTCTGTATGCCTATTGAAGACATCAATGAATCTAACATTTAGGTCTTTCCCAAATTAGGGATTTAAGACAAACACAATTGTTTTACAGAAGAGCAAAGAATAATGATAGCCATGCCCTTGAGAATTCTATTCTTTCTGAGTTATTTTTATATTACCACCATTAAGGTTTAAAATTGTATTGATTGCCCAGAGAGAAAAACATGAGAAGAGAATGGTATTTTTAATTAAAAAAATTATAATAAATTGATTTAGATGTTAGCTTCTCTGGTAATTTCTCATACCAATCAAAAAATAGAGAAACAATGAGAAAGTTATCTGTAAATGTCTTTTTGTGAAACAATGCAGTAGAACCTAGCTCTGCCTTCTTCATTGTTGACAGCAAAATATTGTCAGCCCCCTCACAGTATGTGAGTTTTAAATCACTCTGCTTTCATTGAGACAAATGTTTTATATCATGGTTTTCATACGAATATAAATTATTTCTCAAAGATTTATATAGCACACACTATTCTCAGGAATTCTGTATTACATGAATGCTGCTTATATATTTTCATATTCTAAATTGTTGTCTTTTCAAGCAAATAACTAACATATAGGTGCATGCAGTCTGCCTTGACAAGTTGTTCAGAGCTGAAGCACTTTCCCAGTACAGTGTGTTGAAAATTGCTCTAGGTAGTAGCCGAAATAGTTTGCAATTGTCTGAGTCTATGCACGCCCTTTTCAATAAAATGCTGCTGAGTGACTGCATGATGAGATACAACTCCTGAATGATGCACTTTCTTTCAAAATGACTTTTAGCCCAATCTGTTGTAGAATGGAATGAAAAGGAACTTTTTCACTCAATAAATCATGTGATATGATGTTTCTTCCTACAATTTTCATGTTCAAGTTGATCCTGCCTGTTTTTCAAATAGAAGCTGGAGTATGGGGAGAGGGGTCTTTAGCTCCAAAGGCAATGGGTTCCAAGTCTTGCAAGCCCTTGTTCCACTCTTCAAAAGTTTTGGCTGTTTGTCTTCTGATAAACTCATTGCCATCATCAGGGCATTTGCACATGAAACATGAAACCTACAAACGGAGGCTCTTACTGATTCTAATAATGCTTTTTTCTAGAAAAAGATGGAAGAGGAAGCTTGGTTAGTTCTTAAGAAGGTAATGAAGCTCTTGTCATACAGAAGCATTTTCTTTTTTTCACACTTAGGCTGGCTCTACCAATCGCTCTCAAAATCTCCTTAGTATAAAAATTTTAGCACTGATAAAGTTCCTGCCAAGGAAGGAAGGCGTTTAGGGGCACTGTAGCCAACTGCCAACAAGAGGCCACCAAATGGCCCAATTTTTCTCAACTTGATCAAAACTGAAAATCCAGTTAACCTGAAGAGTTGTGTTACTGATATGGCTGAATTGATTCGTCCGTCAATTGGAGGCAGGTAGACAGAGGCCCAGGGTGTGAGTGTGTGTGTGTGTGTGTGTGTGCGCGTGCGTGCACACATGCGTGCATGTGCGCACGTGCACTTACTGACTGTGAGATTTGCCCAACTCAGTCCTACAATGGTCATAGGTATTTCCATTCCATTTTCCCCCAAATCACAATATTATAACAGACTTTAGGAATAGTTGTGGATTTTATCCAACGAGTCAATTAACATCTTGTTCTTTCTGGTATTCTCAGTAACTTAGGAGAGAGAAGAAAAGAACTTTTAGGAATGGCCTAAAATACCTAGCTTCTGATAGAAAAGTCTGACTTTTCCTATAGGCATTTCTATCCAAAATGAAATGTGCCAACCACATGTAGTCCAAGAAGAAGATTGATCTAGCTTTAGTCAGAATCATTGATCAAACTAGGTTCCAGCTACCTAGGATCTGTGTATTTATAATGGTGATGTTCCCTTCAGTTGAACATGCCATCTGGTTTCATCTGAAGAACCACACCACATTTGATGGTTTTCTTTCTAGAAAACACAAATATTATAGCCACTGTGCTCTAGCCACATTCACTTTGAGGCATCTTTTCCAGGGAAGTAAGATGAAAACAGATAGGTTGATAGAAAAGAAACTCATATTTATGATCTCCTCCAATTTCCTGTGTAATCAAAGTCTACTCTCCAGAAGAAGAAGCCTATCCATCAAACTTCAATGTTTTCTTTTCTTTTTTTTTTTTTAAGATTTTATATATTTGAAAAAGAGAGAACAAGCAGTAGGAAGGAGCAGAGGGATCGAGAGAAGCAGACTTCCCGCTGAGCAGATACCCTGATGCAGGGCTTCATCCCAGGATCTGGAGATCACGGCCTGAGATGAAGGCAGACATTTAACCGACTGAGCCACCCAGGCACCCAAACTTTACTTGTAGATGAGGTGTCAGCATGTGCCCCAGCACAATTCTCCCTCGTTCCACACCCAGCTGGCCCCAAGCGCTTGGGGTACTCTCTGGAACACACCAGAGAGTAAGCTGTGTGGTTGTTGTGTTGCATCTTTCTCTAAGACGGAAGGGAGTAAAATTTCTAGACATATGCCCAAAATTGACTTCCTCAGAATATTTATTTCTATCTTAATTCTCTCTGTGTGGGGGGGAAAACAGTTTCTCTGGTGCTTCTCAGAAAACAAAAATGTCCTAAATTATTAGTTGAAGGTCAAAATTTAATGAGATTTCTTTAGATATCCCCCCAAAAATATAATTGTCATATGGATGGCTAGCCCCATCTGATTTTCAAACTGACTCAGACCCTTTATAATTATTTCATCAGTGCCCATGCCACTCAACACTACCAGGTGAAGACAATAGGCTGTTTGGGTTTTGTTTTGTTTTTAATGATTATTTTTTAAATCTCTACACCCAGCATGAGGCTCAAACACACAACCCTGAGATCAAGAGCTACACAACCTACTGACTAAGGCAGCCAAGGGCCCCCACATTTGGCTAAATTTAATATCTTTCTAACAACTAGTATGAGCAGGCTTTTTCCACTTTTCATTTAGTGAGAATAAGGGAACTGAGTGGCCAGAAAAATCTGGTGGCATAGATAATTGTGAAACCAATGTTTGGGAGATGGTGAAGGGACTTAGGACTTTCCTACCTGAGCAAAAATGTCTGCTTTGCAAAGCCTATATCAGACTCTGCTGTGCACACACCCAGCCTTCTTTCTGACTGAAAAACAATTGCAATTTTGTTCATCCTCTAACGTTCAGAGAAATGAAGTTTTTTCCCCCTTGTTTTTTTTTTTTCTTATTTTAAGATTACAGAACTAAATGTGGTAAGCTTGGATTTCAGAGACAACTCCAGCGAAAGAATAAACATCAATGCTGAAGATGAAAATGCCCTTAAAAATATGTATAATTTTACCTTCCTAGGACGTGTGACTATCAGCTTCTATACTGTATTTTTCAACTAGGAAAGATCTAGGGAGTCCTATAATTGAAGAGGAAGTTTGGGGAAAAGATGGAGTGGATTTCTCCAACCACTTTTATTCTCCATAGGAGAAATTATGTTGCAACTGTATATTTAGCCAGATGAACCTAAATTTTGATTTTTTTTCTTTCTACTGTTTGCAATTCCTCTGGAAATCAAATTATATACAGTAGATTGTTAATCATTAATCATTTTAATCATTAAACTCTCATAAGAAGTTTTAAAGCCAATTTAAGGAAGATTTGCCCTGTTGAAATAGACTGAATAAAATTTTAAGGTCATGAGAAACTATGGACTCTGAAAAATAACCTGAGGGTTTCGAAGGGGCAGGGGGTGGGAGGTTAGGGGAGCCAGGTGGTGGGTATTATGGAGGACACACATTGCATGGAGCACTGGGTGTGGTGCAAAAACTATAAATTCTGTTACGCTGAAAAGAAATTAAAAAAAAAAAAAAAAAGGACTAGGAGGGGGCCGCCTGGGTGGCTCAGTCCATTAAGCGTCTGCCTTCAGCTCAGGTCATGATCCCAGGGTCCTGGGATGGAGCCCCACGCTGGGATCCTTGCTCAGAAGAGAGTCTGCTTCTCCCTCTGTCTCTGCCTCTGTGATCTCTCTTGCTCTCGCTCTCTCTCAGATAAATAAATAAAATATTAAAAAAAAAAAAAATTTAAGGTCAGCGTTCTTGAAAACAGTAAACAAAAAAGGTACATAAACCTTTATGATGTAGATTCCAAATCAATCAATTAGATTGCCTCTACAAATTCTGCTGACCATCTTATGCTGGTAAAATAAGCATTTGTTGGTTGCTCATTTATTTTCTTATGTGGTAACTGCATTAGGGCATTGAATAAACATACTACATAAAATTATTTTTAGCTTTTTAAATATGTCAAAGCAGATTCTGTAATGGGGAACTGGATGTTCAAAACACCTGTGTACATAATTGCTTTAACATTTTAAAAAAACATATGAATGGTTGTTTCTGGAAACTCCTGAGGGCAAATAGGCCAAGGCCCGTAAAAAGACATCACCATTAGATATTCTTTTTCTTGATTTAGAGTAATCTATTTATTAAGTCATAAATCCTCCTCCTCCCAGTTACATCTGAGTGTAGGTGGGTCTGTGTGTGTATATGTGTGCCCTAAGCCCCTGAGCAGCCCAGATATAGGCATAATCCAAAATACATAGAAGTCATATTATATAGTATGTCAAACCTTATTTTGACATATGCTTCCTTGGTGATTTGGTAGACTTGCTTTAATCTATTAGGCTTATATAAAAGCTTTTAAGGTGGGTAATTATTTTGCACACTGCTCCTAACCTGTAGAAAATAGTCACATTGATCATTTAAATGTGCTTTGGTCTGAAATTACTTTTAAAAGAAATAATTAAAATTATTATATATCTTAATTATATATCTATGTTCATTCTACAGATATTATTCTTAAAATTGAGTAGTTGTATAACTACAGAATTAAATTTAGTATTTCATGGCTCTATGAAAAAGACATAAAATTTGGAAATAGAAAAAAATCATCTTAAATTTCACACTAATATACAGAAATATTACCAATTAGCATTTCCATGATAGAATATAATTATTTTTCTAATTCATCATGAGAATATAACAAGAGAGCCACTGAAACCTATACCCCAAGTGAGGGCCATGTTGATTAAGGAGCCAAATATTTACATGTTTAACTCTGTCTTCTAAACAGCTGATATTTCAAATACCACAAGTGCAGTATTAGAAAAGTGGGTTTATGAGTGTTTGTTATTCAGAGAAGTGTTTTCAAATCTAGATTGAAACCTACACTCAGATGTAACTGGGAGGAGGAGGTCAGGAGTTTGGAATGCAGAAAATAATAATAACATGAACTTTCTCCAAAAATTACAAATAAAAATAATCCATTAGATGATTATTAATTATGAGTTACACTTGATTAAAATTTTGTATCATTTTAATATCATTGGTAACATCAATTAAATTTCAGTTGTTTGGAAACAGATTATTAAAGTTGGATAAAATAGTTAACTTTACAGTAAACCCAGCTACCTTGGAATACTGAGATTGTGCACATGAGATTTCTAAATATACAAATGTATACATAGAGAGCTTAAATTTCAGTACTGTTTTAAAACAATTTGTTTCTAAGAGAACAAGTAAAAGGAAACTGTTCTATTTTTTTCCTATTTACTGATCTTATCTTTGTAATAATGTTTAAGTAAGATTGTAATACCATAAAGATATTTCAATAATATTCTCTTTGAAACATTGTTTACAAGCCCCCTGGTGTGTGGTTTATTTCTTTTTATTTCTTTTCCTCTTTAAAGTGAAATGCTAGAACCCTGTAAAATCACCAAAGAATGAAATTTATATTAAAGAAATATTATTTGAATTAGACAAGGGAAAAGGCCTCACCCCTTCTGTTGTCTGGAGAGTCACAATCACCGGTAAGTGTGCACTGAGTCATACACAAGGCTTGAGATCCCATTTACATGTACAAACGTAATACTTAACAATCATAAAAATGAAAATTGCATTTTTCCAGTAATAAACCTGTCTATGTAACAGTGAGGTTTTTTTCTTTTTTTCAAGAATTTCAGACTAGAAAATTTGCTCCCTGAAAAATCATATTTTATTTGAATTCGCCATTAAAATGCTAACATTTGGAAATTAATGGTATGACTTTTAGTTTATAGTTTATGGTTCCCTTGTTCTTGTTAAACTGCTTCAGTAATTCATATGCTAAGCCAGTATCTTGGAAATTTAAAGAGAAACAGTGAACCAATTTAACTGAAAATGAATACTGTAATGAGTATCACTTTCTTCATCTATTGCAGACTAACAAGTATTGAACGTTTCATGGGGCCAGTCACCACGCTAACTAGCTGATATGATTTTCCTCTATAATTCCTCGCAACAACCCTACTAAGTAGGGACAACTTCTGCTCCTTTTAATTTATAATAAACAAAATTTTAGAAAGACTTGCCCAAGAATTCCTGAGGTAATTTGTATCAGAACTTGCATCCGAACCTAGGTTGTCTGCCTCCAATCTGTTTCCTCCGTCCAGAAGCAGTATTTCTTCCTCCAAATGGTAACAAAGAAAGTTTCTGTTCTCAAAACGAATTCCTCAGAATGGATGAAAGAGACAACTGAGGTCATTCCATTTCATTTTAACCAATATTTGTGAATGAATTTGAAAGATGGAGATAAGCAGTAAGTTTGGCACATTTTAGGCCATTCTGGAACACATCATTCATAGCCCCATTTATTGAGAATCTCCCTGGTCATTCTGTGGCAAAAACAGCCAAAGGTTTAAGCTATTTCCGTGGCTTGGATTGGACATGGCACTGGACAGATCTTATACTGCACTGGCAACTTTGACTCAAGTCTGAACTAAGGCTCCTAGGGAATAGTGAGGGCAGGAGAGAGGGGTCACAGCCAAGAATATGAGCCTATGACTGCACTCCACATTTCCTTTCTGTTCAGCCACACAACAAACGTGGTTCCTAGACACTGTGGAAGATGGTTTTCCTCTGGGACTCGGCACTCTACCTGAAGCCTTAGATTTTTGTATATTTGTTCAGTTAGGAAGAATGAGAAGGGATCCCTATATTGACCTTTTTATGGGCTCAAAATGTTAACTCATAAGGCCACAGTTTCCATTACGTGAGAGAAGGCAGAGCCATTTTTATAATAATAATAATGACAATAATAATGGTATTTTCCATTTGTAAGTCACTGATGCTTTGATAACACTCCAGGTAAGAGAATTAGCGACTAAAAAAAGAAGAGAAAAAAGGGTCCTAAAAAATTTTCTGGGCAAAGTGCTGTCCTAGTGAAATATTGGTGGGGTCATTTGTGAGTAAAATGAAGAACATTATGGTACATTTTGTTTTCATGCAATTCCAAGAGAAAGCTCAAAATCTTGAAATGTATTCCATCCATCTATACCCCAGCAGGGTGCCTCTCACCCTGGGCCCTGCGTGTCTGGTGTGTCTGGAGGGGCAGCCCTGCACTGGTTCTCGGCAGCGGAGACCAGGTCTGCGTGCAGGCCGCTGTGGACCTGCTGGGGACAGAGTTCTCGGCTCAAAATCAGACTGTGACGTGTTCTCAGATGCCTGACTGGCCACTGCTCAGTTCAGACACCCTTTAGGGACTGCCGTCCATGCTCTTGCCGTGGAAAGACCACCACTCCAAGTTCTTACTCCAGCGTTAGAATCTCTACAGGGTGTGCTGAGAAGGCAAGATGCAGGGGTAGTAACTGATTTATCTTCTCTTTAAAGTGAATGAATAATGGGTAATTTGTCAATAAAGCATCCTCTGGGAGGCAGGGGGCAGGCAGGAAACCACATATATAATTGCTACTGTTTATCAGGTTTCATCCTCAGAATTGTTGCTTCCCTTCCCAGTTATAAGATATGAACTAAACCAATGAAGTTTGGCCCAGATGTCAACATTCACCTAATATATTCTCAAGTTCTAAGTCACTATGTCCTAACTACTAAATAATTTGGAAAATAATCACACCTTTCAATTTGCAGATTCTTAGATCAACATCTTTGTTGGCTTCATGGACCTCAAGAAATGTTTTTAGACATTTCTCATTTTATGATTTTTTTCCTTCTCATTTTCAAATATGTTTTCCAAATGTATTTTTATTTTACTTCTTTCCTCCTTGTTCAAAATGTGTTTTTCTCATCTCCCTTATAAACCACAACCCAGTTCTCTCTTTTTCTTACTCTGTTCTCCTCTCCCATTGAGAATGGAGGGAGAGAAGGCAAACATTTGGGTGTGGCTTATGAACCCCAGTTGTTTTTTAATTTCTTCATTGATTTTTCACCTACCCTTCTCTCTTCTCTCCCTAATAACAAATACTGGTTACATAATTTTTTCTCTATCTCATTGCTTCTTTTAAGGTTTTTGACTCCTGGATTACATCTAAACAACATAGCCTTTGGGGTTTCTCATCCTTCCCCATTTGGACCATTTCATTGTATTTTGCTGACATATCATTCCTAGGCCTTTTGATCTTACCTGGTCACCAAAAGGAATTCTTGGCACTGCTCTAATGTACCTGACACTGAGACACTGGCGTATTTCCTACAATCTTCCCTCTGATCTAGCCTCTGTGGCACTGGTTCTTTTTTGCTTTCTATAAATTATTTTTGAGAGTACAACCATATAAATCTTTTCTGATGTCACCTTAGCCTGATGGAACACATTGAGCTTGCACGACAGAGCTGAGTTCTCAAAGATAATTTTTTTAAGTTCTGGAGTAAAAGAAACTACAGAACAGAAGTTGTTATATTAAAAAAAAAAATGGAGAGGCAGTGGAAGGTTTTTGGAAGAAGCAAAGAAATGAAGTCCTCAAAAAGTAAAAAGTATAAATCCTGTGGACGAGGTATTTTGCACCAAAGAAGGCCCCATGACGAGTGAAATCTGTGGGTTGGTAAGCTATTTGTGAAGTTCTTTTCTGCAATCCTAGCCCAATATCCCCCTCTAGGACATTCCTTGTTCCTGTTCACCTGGCCCTGGAGAAAGACTCTAGACTTCTGTTGAGCAGAATCAATTTTTCTTTGTAAGGTGATAGAAAGACCTACCATGCCAAGAACCCAAAGGGAGGAGCGTATTTAGTTATGATTGTTGCACTAACTAGATATACCAGCACCTCTCCTGTGCTAAGCAAAATTAGTTCTAAGGCTTGGTCAGGACAGCTGTAGGAGCGGGGATGACGGAAGAGGAGGACTTCAAGTATGGGGGCCTGGCATGGGATGATGATTAAGTGTTCCAACTGCAACTGCAGTGTGGGGTGTTGTGAAATGTGTCTCCACCCATGAGAGGTATGGGGGTCGGGGTGGACGGCATTCCTTCCTTTTATCAGCAGTGAAGGAGAAGCATTTAATATGCATAACCCCTTCCACATTCTGCCTGTGAATTCCAAGATACATGATGGCTCAAGAACTACCAAAAAAACAAACCAAAACAAAATACCCTGAAGTTTAATATGACATAAAGCAAAGGGACTGACTCTTTGCACTGCAGTGACATCCAGTCCTAATTTAATCCAGGAGGAAGTTGCCAGGGCACTTGAAACTAGGCTGTTTCTTCTCACCGGAAAGTTGGGGTCTTCCAAAGAGTATCCTGGGTGTATCCAGGGAAACAGTCATTTTATTTGTAGTTATAAATAAGTATAAATAGACATTAGACATCCCTGTCTTCTAGCAGTGACAACTACACAATCTATTAGCCAATAGGCCAGCAGGATACGTACTGTGTGTATTTGTGTGTGTGCTTTTGCTTGTGTGTGTGTGTGTGTGTGTGCGCGCGCACGCGCATGCACGTGTGTGTGTTGTACTCGCATGCATGTGTTAGAAATGGGTAGTCTTCTCGAACGCCAAATTGTTGTAGCTGTTGTTCTTCGGATCATGGCCTGGAATATGGACCAGGTTTTCTTGCTTGAGTCCATTCTGTAAGACAGATTCTGCCCCTTGTTTCCAGGAACTGCCATTCTCAAGGTTTTCCTGAGGAAAATGAAAAGACACATATTAGACAGTTAGGTCTTGACGTATTCCAAATCACATGGAGAGAATCTTATGAGCATCTCCCCCTCAAATTATATGGCATGATCAAACGATATGATATCGAATCAAATGACATGTAAATATGAAAGCAATGCATCTCTTGACAACTAAAATGACTCGACCCATCTAGGTAAGATTTCTAAAAACAGAAAGAACAATTTGTGAGTATTCGCAATACATCGTGTTGTGTGAAAAATGTATATTGTGTATCTCTCAGTATTGTCGTCTTGTAAGGTAGTAGTCTCATCTCCTGAGGAAAGACAAACCCATGTCTCAGATGGTGGTGGTGCCCTTCCTTCCTGTGGGAAGAAAAGGGCCTCTTGATCATAAGAGGGGTACAGGCAGGCAGACTTCCCCAGAGGCTGCCCAATGTCATTCTTCAGGAAAGGAGCCCAAGAATGACATACTAAGTGTTCCCTCCGCCTCTAAGCTCAGCCTTGAGAACAGAAGCTGCTGATATCAACAGGGTTGATCATTCATCCCAGGAAATTCTTGCCCAGAAACCTAAGTCTGTAAATCATTAAATAACTTGATTATTTCCTTCTAGAATGTCCTCACAAATCCATTTATCCAAACAATACAATGCTCGATCAGCTGCTTTTCAGCAAAATAGATTACCTTCACATTCTGAATGCCTGTCAAAATGGTGCGCTCCTTACTTCAGTAAAGTAACTGTTACACTCAGCTTTACTTCATATACATGTTACTGTGGCATTTGGGGGAAGGAGAACAATTAACAACCTAGGTGATGTGACCATGGGTGAAGAGTCTGTCTTCTAGAATACTAGAAAAATAAAATGCAACTGAAAGAATGTGAATAAACCATAACTAAGCAAACAAAACAAAAAAGACACTCCTGCACTTAATGAGGCTGAGAGGACAGACGTAGGTAAGACCATCTGCAAACTTGACAGGAAACATTGTATCTCCCAGGGTCCTGCTGTGGTCAAATGCCATAATGGGGCTGAGGGATTATTGCTCTCTGACCAAATGGGCCCCAGAGAACTTTGTTTTCATCCCCAGCTTCCCTCAGACTCCTCTCAGAATCCTTCAGTGAGAACTCAAACCTTGCTAAAGTCGTGTCCAGCATCCCTCTTGCTAAGGGCAGCATTGCCTGCTTCCCTGGAGTGTCCCCACCCCCGGGAGCTGCATCAAGTCAACAAGGTCAATTTAGTTTGACCGTAGGCTATTCCTGGTGGTCTTTGGCAGCTATGATCCTAATGATACTTGGATAGTGTCTCTAGCCCTGCCTGCTCTAAACACAGCTCTCAGTGGGGTAGGAAAGGTATGCATCCTGCTGTTTCTCTATTTAAGAAGTTCCCCTGGTCAATATGACTCTCTATTTACACCTCATGGAGCTAGAAATGTCTGTGTCCAGATGGCACGGGATGAGCTCCTCCCGGTTCCCAGGTAGAAGCTGAAGTTCAAAGAGCTTAAACAATTTACACAAGGCAAGTAAGACACGGAACCGGGATTCTCTTCAGGGCTGACTCTCAAGGCTATGTTTTTTCACCATGATACTAGACAGCTGTCCCCTGTTTTATTCCTTTTCTACAGTTCATTTTTATATTTTTCCTAGAATTCCCCCTCAGAAGAGTTAAAAGGAATTTTGGAAATTGATCACTTGCAGAGCCAGCAATTCGCCCCAAAGATACATGTAGAGAGCCACATATTTACAGGCTCAGAAACTAATTAGCTGGGGTAACTGAGTTGAAACTAGATTCCGGTTGTAACATTCACTGCCTTCCCTTCTCACAGCCACCTGTGTAGGTGGTTCAAATGGGCAAAAAGGGAATCCCTTTGCGCTCCTGTGTGTTTTTCAGAAGTTCAAACATCCGCTCACCTGCTCCAGCCCTCCGTCGTGCTGGACACCACACCAGCACAGTTGTTTGTATTTCTCAGACCAAAAGCAAACTAAATTGCAAACTGGTCTAATTAGCAGTGGTTGAATATCCTTGCCACTCTGGTGACCTGTGAACAGAAGGACAGATGGATGAGGTGATTGCATGCTTCCAAGGCTTCCTCAAGGGTTTAAGTATTGTCTCCTTACTAAGTAGGTCACTTCTTAGTGTAAGGGTGAAAATAAGCCGGCCTGGTTCATAGACAGAAATTGGTAACTGCTCAAAGTGAGTGGGGGGGGGGTAGTTTCTAAATATCCACGAACTGTCGGGTCAGGCAAACTCACAGATACAGAGTTAAGCAGAGACACCATATTTATTTTTAAATATGGATTATGGAAAACTCTACTCTTCCCCTTTGGTAGGTCACCAGGAGGAATAGCAGGAATCATATTTCTTCCTCTAGGAAAACTCTTTGTTTTTCAGCCTCATAAGGTATATTAGAGGTCATCAGAGTCATTACTTGTAAAATTAAAAATGTTATTTTTAATGTTTCTTCTTCCTTCTACCCCAGGATTCTGAATCACCAATACCCTCACATTCCCTCCAGCTAGCCTAGGCCTCTCTCACATCTCCTTTCCAATCATTAAAATATAACTGTCTGTTGTCCCTTTCCTTCAAACCCTGCTGTGGTTTAAGAGTCAGTCACACTGAGAGTCAAACCAAGATTTAAAAACTGACAGTATTCCCTGACTAGAACCTTTCTAAATTTTGGTATAATGATAACCATTTGCAAATACAGTGGTTTCTTCGTTTGTTTTGGGGGATGTTTTTCCGCAAATACGCCCCATCTCATTCAATGGCTGTCTTTAATTCAATAAGCAATTTCGTCTAAATGTCCCTAGCTGGGGTAGCGGAGTAGAGATTACAACCTTGATCGCATTCCTCCTATGTACCAAACATTGTGCCTGTCCACAAGCTTTTTCTAAATTCAAATTTCTTTCTAGAGATTTAAAAAAAAAAAGATCTGTAAAGCTCCAAATTGAACTTCAAATGATATATTCCTTGGCATTATGTCACTCTGTCAAAAGACATTCAACCGAATAGAATGTTACTACCCTTAATCCCTTAATAATATTTATTTATTGGTGAGTGCCTTTTATGTACTAGGCACATTTTTATGTAGATTACAAAACATATCTAATCTTTATGAAATAAATATTGTGGGGCCACAATTGGTTTAGTCAGTTATACATCTGACTTTTTTTTTTTTTTTTTTACATCTGACTTTTGATTTTGGCTCAGGTCATGATCTCAGAGTCCTAGAATCGAGCCCCACATCAGGCTCCCTATTCAGCAGGTTTACTTCTCCCTCTCTCTCTGACCCCCTCCCTCTCTCTGCTTGTGCTCGCTCGCTCTCACTCTCTCTCTCTCACACTCTTTCTATCTAACAAATAAATAAAATCTTTAATTTTTTTAAAATAAAAAATTAAAATATATGTCATATGGGTGAGCAATAATATTGTATGATAATCAGGAGGATGTTTTTGCCTATCAGCTTGGAGAGAGTAGACATCTGTCTCTGGGAAGAAGGGCTTCTTGTGGGGATCCAAAATCACACCGGTAAGTCATCCAACTAGTCTGTCAGTGCATGAGGCTAGTCCATGTCTTCCTAGGCCCCAAAGAGAGGACTCTATGGACCCCACCTGTTACGAAGCTAATGATTATTCCAGCAGCAATGCATCCGAGGCAGCCCACCGCACTGTAGTAAAGGTAGGAGAGCGAATACCAGGTGTCGGCAATAGCAGGTCTGTAGATGACAACAGCACATGTCACCAGTTCCACCAGTTCTCCTGTCAGGACCCACAGTGATGTAGAGGACCACTGACCATTCCTTGTACGGCCTGGCATTTCTCAAAATTTCAACACTTTAATTTTTTGCCATTTGGTTATTCTTTTTTTTTAAAGAATCAATTGTAAACTAGTTGTGCTTGGTCTTACGTTCCATCCAACCCATCCTTGCATTGCAAATATTGCCGTGTAGATACTAAATTAGAAGAAGTACAAGGAGGACTGTGCCTCCCATTTCTTTTGTATTATTCATTCTTCAGATATTTATTCAGCCCAGATTTAGTGCCAAGAATCGTGACAGATATTGGAGATAAAAAGATGAGTAAGCTACAACGCCTACATAAGGGGAGCTAATGGGCAACAATAAAGGAACTGTAGCACGTTGGTAGAATAGGAGCAAAGGATTCTGGGAACATTTAAAAAGTGTATCAAACCCAGGCTTATGTGTGAGATAATACCTGAGCTTATTTTTAAAGACTAATGAATAGCTAATCAAGCAAGGAAGGTAGTTAGGGCCACGATTTAGCACTCTTAAGAAAAGATGATGGAAAAAGCACAGGCAGGAGGGAAGAAACGTCGGGAACTTGGGAAGTAAAATAAGTTGGTGTTGTCTGTAAGATTTATGGAAAGGAATGGTTCTAAATTAAATAACGCTCAGAGGCAAGAGGAAGCAACATAATGGAGTGCTCATAGACTAGGGAGCCAGGACAGTTCTAGGATGTAGCTCTACCTACTTCATCCTTCAGCAAAGCCCATAACAACTTTTCCACCTGATAGGCAGAGTTAAGGAGCTATCCCACATTTCTTAGATTTGTTCCTACAAATAATGAGAGCATGAGAATGTGCATTTATTAAAGTCAGTGACAGTGCCACAGGCTCTAGGTATCTTCTCTCATTTAATCCTCTCAAACAGCAGCAAAATAAAGATAATTGTCCTCATTTTTCTTTCAAAGACTTAAGAATTCAAGAAGTGACAATTTACTAACTTGTGCAGTCATAGAGTGGATAAGTGGTAAAGCCCACAACCAAACCCAGGCATTTCTGATTTCAAAGGCCATGGTCTTCTCCCTACACCATGTTATCTCCTGTGTTTTGGTATCTTAAATGACCTATTCCAGCCAGAAAGAGAAGGAAAATCGTTTGTTAAACCCAGTGGAGCTTGATGGAGAAGCTGCCAGTTCGCAGCAGTGCCCCCAGCTAAGTAGGTCCACTAAGGTTGTCCTCATTGTTCACAAGCCTATTCTACTCAGGTCCTTTACTCTTTCAAGGGCACCATCTCTGATCCTCATAATCATGCATCTAGTTTCAAACCCTCCACTCCTTCTCCTGTTTTGCACTTAGACTTCCAATTAATGCTTTTGCTGAGTTCACTCCTGTGAATCCCGGGATGCAGGGTAACGGATATCTGCGGAACGCTCAACAGCCCTGGATGTGTCCTTCAATGCTGGGCACTGCCTGGTGGGATTCTCACAGGAAAAGCAAGATCTGTCTCGTTGGCCGTATCTCTGGAGAATGCCTCTTCCTCTATCCCAGTGACCCACTCTCTGGGACCGAACATCATCGTCAAGGTCCACATACCTGCTAGGTAACACTGTAGGCACTGACGTTGTCGCATTTGACAGGACACAATGCTCTGTAGATAAAGGCAGGGGCCATGTCTTGGAGTCTGGTGCAGGGTAGATGAAGGCCCCAATGGCCACCCAAAATGACAAGATGATTCCAGTCAGAAGGCCACCTAATGCACCCTTGATGGAGGGAAAGCAAAAGTTAAGGAGAGGTTTGACAAAGCTGTTGAAAGAAAAAGAGATGAGGAACCCATGCCTCAGAGAGTCTTACTCTCCACCCAAATCTTGGCCACGTGAGCTGGAAACAGCCCACCAAACTGCCTTTTTTCCAGTTTTATTTAGAAATCACTTGTTCCTTCAGTGAAAACATTGGAGAATGTCATAGTGGTCACTATTTTTAGAATTCTAGAAGGAAATCTTTCCCCTCTTTTTAGCTTCTTCTTACCATTTAATCTGTTGAGAGATGTACAACATGATGGCTGTAGTTAACACTAATGTATAATATATATGAAAGCTAAGAGAGTACATCCTTAAAGTTCTTATCCAAAGGAAAAAATTGTCTCTTTTTCTTTTTTTATCTGTGTGAGATGATGGTAAATTTAATGTGGTAATTATTTCACTATATATAAATCAATTCATTATTCTGTACTTCTTAATCTTATACAGTGCCATCTGACAATTATATTTCAAAACTGAAGGGAAAAACACCTGCTGAGACCTCGGTTCCTGGTAGAAGAGGTTCGGCGGCTTGGGAGGAAAACTTCAGAAACTGGAGACAAAGGGGTCATTTTCCATTGACAGTGATAACTTGTTATATAGGAATTCTTTCTCCCATATCTGGCAGAGACCCTGACTCACAAGCTTGGAGCTTTTTCTTTGGGTCTAAATACTAGTAAACATATTTATTAGTCTTATTGTTTAAGGGTTATATTCTGTGATAAACAGTGGAAAGTCAGTGAGTGATCGAGTCATTCCTCCTGTATAGGAGACAGAGCGGTCTAGCGGTGACCACAACAGGAAAATAAAATCTGGATGCTCCCAGGCTCTGCTGACAGCTGAGCCTTCTCTGTGAGAGAAAACAACTTGTTAGTTCCTCTATTTATTCAGGAAAAGACTTTTTTTTTTTTTTAAGATTATTTATTTATTTATTTGACAGACAGAGATCACAAGCAGGCAGAGAGGCAGGCGGGGGCGGGAGGCGGGGAGCAGGCTCTCCGCTGAGCAGAGAGCCCGATGCAGGGCTCCATCCCAGGACCCTGGGATCATGACCTGAGCCGAAGGCAGAGGCTTTAACCCACTGAGCCACCCAGGCACCCCAGGAAAAGACTTTTTGATAAGAGGACCCTTATCTAAGGACCCTTATCTAAGGACCCTTATCTACCTAACCCTAAGCAATGTATGTGATTCAAATACTTGTGTCTTGGTCTAGACCAGGGGTCGGCAAACTTCTATTACAAACAGCCAGCTAGGAAATACTTTAGGGTTTGTGGGCCATCCAATGTCTGTCACAACTACTTAGTTCTGCCCCATAGTGCAAAAACAGCCATACACAATACGCAAACAAAGGAGAATGATTATGACCAGTAAAGCTATTTATGGACACTGAAAATGAATTTCATATATTTGTGGGTCATGAAATGCTGTTCTTCTTTTAATTTTTTCCAACCATTTAAAAATGGCAAAACTATTTTAAGCTTGCTGTCCATACCCAAAACAGGATGCTGGCGAGATTTGGCTTAAGGGCTTAAGGACAGTAGTTTGCTGTCCCCTGGCCTACCAGTCCAGGGTGAATGCATTTCAGCAGGAGGTTCACCCTCAGTGAGTGATAGTAGCTGCCTAGAAAGCCATCCTGGGAAGGATTCTGGGTTTGTGCCCACATTCTCTGGAAAGAGAGCTGTGATTCATTACCCGGATCAGCCATGGCCAGTGATAAGGGGGGAGGTGACCCAAATTTGTAATGTTTCCTTTTCTCTACCTGGAACAAGATGGTTTTCTGAACTAAATAGAAGGGCCACAATTCACTAACATAGATCATAAACTAACGTGTAGAAGGACATAGTTGTTAGATAGTTCATTATTAGTTTTTTCATGGCCAGGATATTGTCTTCTCACATATCATCTCCCCAAACCATAGTTATCCTTGTCAACCTCAATATCAGAAAAGTTAATTAAAACCAAAATGACTCTCAGGGAAACACTGCAAATTACCAAATGCTCCCTACATATTCATGCTCTTTACCTAGCTCTGAAAGATTTACCTAGAATAGAGGTCAGCAAGGGTCAGACAGCTACAGAGACCTAATTAGATAGATCATGTGACTCAGGCTTCATTGTGCACCCTAAAGTATATTAAAAAATATGCATTCAGGTTTTTTGTAGTCCAAAGAATTTCTTTTTTTTTATTTTCTGTAGTCTAAAGACTATTTATTTCTAAAAATTATGCATGTAAGTATATGGATGGCAATAGTAAAAAAAATAAAAGATAATTTTGCTAGATTGAGAAAATTATGAGTTTAAAGCTTTTTTAAAGAGTTATTATTTTTCCAAATAAATGTTCACTTTGATTTATATTTACATAAAGTCATCCAACTAACATTTACTTAATGATATATTACTAGCTTGTAAGATCAGAATATATCAGGATTATTTACTCTCTCCTTCTTAAATTAGTTAATTAAGTTAATTAAATTTTGTATATTTTAGGTAAAATATGGAAAAAAATGAAATTCAGATATTTTGTTAGGTTTTCAAAGCTTTCTTTAACCTAAATTATTCATGAATTCAGTATATTTTTAAAATTTCACTTGGTGGGTCCTGAATTTAAGGAGGACAATTTAAACCCTAGAGAGTCAAGTTTGATGTCATGGCATCTGGTACTTCATGTTCATCTATTACTTTCCTTGTTTCCTACATCTAAGAAGGCTTCACTATATTCAGAGATTCCAGTTCTACTCTGGAAAATAGCCACCATTTTTTTTTTTCTTGGTACAGAGAGATGGCCTTTCCAAGGAGAAGTGGGAAGAGAGAGAAAATGGCTGGGCTTCAGTTTTATTTATTTAGTTTTTATTTTCCAAACAATTAGAAAGGTAGTTCCAGGACCTTTTGTTTTACTTATTTTTTTTTTATTTAAATTCAAGTTAGTCAACATATAGTGTAGTATTAGTCTCAGGGATAGAATTTAGTGATTCACCCAGTGGTCATCCCAACAAGTCGGACTTCAGTTTGAGCTGGGAATTGTGGAGAGACATGCAGGATGCTTACCTTCCAGTTCACAAAAGGGAACACGATTCCCAGAGAGAACAAGCCCAGCATTGGTCCCCCGCACATGCCGTGGATGCTGAGAGCAGCCTGCGGAACAAGACAGATCAGGTCAATGTGCCCACTCCCCCGAATCGATAGTCACTTGACATCACTCTCTCTCAGACACAGGATAAAATTTAGTCCTAATCCTGATGGTGGCACTTATTAATCATGTGCTTTCTGGAAGTCATTTTTCCCTCATGGGGAGATAAGCACTATGTAATAATAAAAATACATACAAACCTACATTTGTGTGTTTGTGTGTGTAGGTGTGGGTGTGTGGGTATACGTACACACCAGTAATTTGGATTTGGTAGTAGTTTTCCCGTAAGGTGGAACTCATTGATTTGCTTACATTTTCTGTCTTACCAAAAAACTTCTTTTTGTAATGTACCAAATAAATATATCTATAACTTATGTTTCATATCTTACATGACTGACCACCTATTCTAGTTTAGTTTGAACAATTCTGTCATTTTGATCATAATAGGTTACCCCACTCCCACCATCCCACCCAGAACACCTCAAAGATGTTGAAGCACGAAGTTGGGACATGATGGGGAGGCCACTGGACACTCCCTATCTCATCTCTCCTTTTTCATGGCTCTATTCTCATTGGAAATTGAGGGGGTTTGACAAATGCATTTCCATATCTGTTATTGAATTGGTAAGGAGCTGAATTGGTAAGGAGCTTTCATTAAACTAATTTGTTATTGACCTGCAGCCTTTTCCACGGCCTTCCAAGAGTCTTTGACATGTACATGCACTGATATGCGTGCAAGTGTACAAGTGTGTGCAAGTGCCAAACATGTGTGCACAAACACAAACAGCTAGCTATCCTTCAGTACAGCCCCTATCTTGCTGTCATAATGGAACAGTAGGGCTCTTAGATCAACAACTGAGAAGAGGATGCTCTAATGATCCTATATGTACCTTATGTTTATCAGGCACCCCAATGTGCCAGACGGTTAAGAGGAACTACCAGGCACTCCAGATACATGACTTCATTTCATCCTCACAATTATGCTTTTTAGTAGGTACCATTAACTGAATTTTATAGATGAGAAAATCGTACTGATGGAAAACATATTAAAGGCATAATTCCATTTATTTTTTAAAATTAATTAATTAATTTATTTGACAGACAGAGATCACAAGTAGGCAGAGAGGCAGGCAGAGAGAGAGAGAGAGGCAGAAGCAGGCTCCCGGCAGAGCAGAGAGCCCGATGCGGGGCTCGATCCCAGGACTCTGGGATCATGACCTGAGCCATAGGCAGAGGCTTTAACCCACTGAGCCACCCAGGCGCCCCGGCATAATTCCATTTAGAAAATGAGAAAGGTCAGATTTAAGAGATGTAAGCTAGGTTTGTTTGCTTGTAGAACCCACATTTTTCTCTCCTAAGGGCAGTCTACAGAGAAAAAAAAAATAAGTGAAGAACATAAGCCCTCATAATGGCCTCCTCCTCTTGTTTAAGGGAAAAAAAGTTCTTGAAAGGTCCCATCAGTAATAGTCAGAATACTTGGATTCTAACAAGTTCTTGGGTTTGGATTCTAACCCTGCTGCTCGTTACTATGATTTGGTGAGCCTTCTGTTATTAATTCAGATATGTTCTATTTCCAAGTCTTCTTTATAAAAAATAGCTAGGACTAAGAGGTCGTCAAGTGCCCTCCAGCTGTAACATAAGTTCTTTTCTCTAGAAAGATGAGGTGCGATGCATTGTTAGGTTTGTTTTCCGGGTTAATTTTTTATGAAGTCAATGCCACAGATGGATCTTCAACAGGATGGAGGCAGATAAGGTTGAAGTCGATACTCTTCCCCAAACTCAATACTTAATTTAATATTCTTCACATTTCCTCTGTTGATTGATAGCATGAATTACAGTTGCCATTGTTGCTGAATTTGGAAGCTAATTTACTAGCTATTACATGGGAGAATCAATAAGTTTAGGAAAGGCATTCATGTTCCCCAGAAGAGGAAAAAACATTAATGATCTCTCTTATAAAGTCATCAACCAATAAGTCTCTGCAAGAAAGAGTCTTCATATGATAAAAAAAAATCCAATAGTTTCTGGCTTTTGAAAATATATATTTCTGTAATTTACACAACTAAATTAATTTTAATTTTTTATCTTTCTTTTCATTACTGTTCTTAAGCAGGTTCAATTGAAGGAAGGCTTAAAGTTCATCCAACAGCTTTCTCCTCAGTGGGCAAATCTCACATAAGTTGCTCCTATAAGCAGGGGGTGATGGCTAAGAACACACGTTTTGGGGCGGTTGCCTTGTTGTGTCTTAGCCTTCTCATATATCAAGTGGGATCATAATGTCTACTTCTTGAGGTTTTTTGTGAGTATTCAATGTGGAATCTGAGAAAGGCCAGAATAGTGACTAAACACTCCAGAGTTCATGTTATCTACTATTATTCTTTTTTTCTTTTTCTTTAGTTGTAATTTTAATTCCACTTAATTAGCATAAAGTGTTGCATTTGTTTCAGGTATTATCCACTATTATTATTATTATTATTATCTTCTTAATTTTTTTATTACCTACCCCATTAGTGAGCTCTCTGCTTCCTGAGGCATGTTATTTGATTGTTGGACTATCTGGGGACCCAGAAAGCACTTTCTTAAGTCAAGATAAGAATGGGCATGGAAGTCATCACAGCCTTTGGTAGAACTAGATGATAATCATTAAGATAGAAGCATAATGGATAGAATGACCTTTCCCAAAAGGAGCTCTGCAGATCACAGTTAAGGGATGATCTTTGCTGCTGTTATCTCCCCCTCCCCCTATTTCTGCCACAACACCACCACCCCTTGCTGTCCCCAACATATGGTCTATGGGCACATATTTAAAATGAAAAAGGGGATGCCTGACTCATTTGGAAAAACATGCAACTCCTGAGCTCAGGGTCATGAGTTCAAGCCCCACATTGGGTATAAAACTTTAAAAAAATAAAAATAAAAATAAATGAAACCGGTTTCTTTATTTTGGGACTTCTAAGGCCTTTCAATATGCTAATATGGCTGTGGATTTCTAAGAGGGGGATGCAGTGTACAGCATTTCCCAAATGTCTTTGACATTGGAAACTTGTTTTGTTAGAGTATTTCACAGGCCAAGAGTCTCCAGAACACACTTTATAAAACCCTAAGCTAAAACAGTAAAAAGAACTTTGTTTAAGAAGATTGAAGCTGCCTGCCCCTAGCACCACCCAAAACACACACCATGAGTATGGGATGGCTTTGTGAACATGAAATTAAACCTAGTTCTATCCCTCACATCCATGAGATTAAGGCTTCAGCCTTCCTGTGTGTGAAATCTGAACATGAACATTCCATTATGCTCAATATAGCAAAGCTGTTTGCAAAATTAAATAGAGGAATTAGTAGTGCCTTTCTGTACCCATTAAATTAGACATATTCAAAGAAAGGAGATGATTATCCTATAGACAGTATCTCTTCTAGGAAACAAGAACTTAGAATTGTCATCTCTTGCCAACCAGCATCTCCTAAATCGTGTGAACTGTGGGGCAAACATTTTATTTATTTATTTATTATTTTTTTTTTGAAGATTTTTTTATTTCTTTGGCAGAGAGAGCGAGATCACAAGTAAGCAGAGCAGTAGGCAGAGAGAGAGAGGGAAGCAGACTCCCTGCTGAACAGAGAGCCCGATGCAGGGCTCGATCCCAGGACCCTGAGATCATGACCTGAGCCGAAGGCAGAGGCTTAACCCACTGAGCCACCCAGGCACCCCTAGGTGGCAAACATTTTAAACAGACAAGAAAGTGGACCCAGCAGATGAGACAAATGAGACAAGCAGAGGAGAGCTTTCACAATCATTCCTACTTCACAGTAAGCTTTACTTTTTACTGTTCTTGGAGGGATCCTTGCCCATTCTAAAGCCCTTCCTACCTCAATTGGAAATAAGATTAAAATCCAAACACTTCTGGGAGACAACAATATAGTGATTCAAATTCTCATTAAATTCAACATGATGATACTTTCTTTTTTCTTAATAGTTAACGTTGGGATAAGGGGAGGAAGCTATGGGGCCTAAGGCCTCAGAGTCAACTCAGAAATTGGTCCCTGTGAATGCGTGGATGGAAAGCTAGCTGCTGAGGTCACTCACACTGCCAGGTCTGTTGTGTGGATGAGCAAACAGCAAAGGACTGCAAAAATTGGGAAAAGATTATCACACATCTGTGATGAAACAGTAAGTTCTGAGCTTACTGGAGAGGGCACTGGGTTTCCGGGCCCACAGCTTTTTATGTAGACAGCTGGATTATCGTGTTCCCAGCCTCCCAGAACTATGCCCTGAGGCTCAAAAGGGAAAGAATGGAATCTACATAGGTAGTCCTTGGAACGATCAAGAAAGATGCACAGCTCTGCAAACTAAAATACATTCTATAAAAATCAGTGATTACTCCTCACACACCCTTCTTCATTTCTTCGTTGAAGCACATTTATTGAAAACATGTGCCATGCTAAGATAATACAAAAGATGTTGAAATGATGAAAAGATACTAGGGGGATGGAGAGGGCTGAAGTAGAATGTGAAGATGGGCTTATCTACTGTTGCTTTGAGAGATGGGCGATTTGCGGAAGGAAGAGAGGTGGCTTGGGAGTCGAGATCCATAAACTCAGCCACTGACTGGTGGGGAGAACCTGAGCAGGATATTTTCACTCTTGTCTATAATCATCTCCAAAAGGAAGATGCTGGAACCCATGATCCTTGAGGCTCCTAGCATGTTCCTTTTATGGAAGTGGGAGTTGGACAGATGGGAAGCAGTTAGAGATGGGCTCATATGCCATCTCCCCCCTCCCTTAACTGTGCAACTCTGGGACAATCCTCTCACCTCTCTACTTCTTAGTTTCTTCATCTGTAATGTCAGTACATTAATCATACTACCCTGAGAGAAGTGATTAAATGAAGTAATACATCTGGGACTGTGCCTAGAACATAGTTAACTGTTTAATTAATAGAAATTATTCTTATTTTTTTGCCATTATAATTATCACTTTTACTTTTATTTCAGTCATATAGTCTCAGATCTGGATTTTAAAAAAGGTTTCTAATTTAATTATGGTGTACCATGTCACTGACTTCCAGTAGTGGTTTTTTAATAGTTTCCCCTTCTGAAAGTAATTTCAGTTGAAATTTTATATGTATGTTTCATTTGGACCTGGTATCAGGGAGTCTCAGCAAATGGTGCTTGGAGGAACAGGCAAAGTTTCAGCAAAGAAAGTAGTAAGAGCTGCTCTGAAATCAAAAGCGTCTTTTTTCTCTTTCATTACCTGCACGACGCCCCCCATGAGGGATGCAGCGACAGCCATGGAGGTGCACATCACGCCAAACAAGAGACCTGAAAGAAAGAAAACTCATGACCATCGTCCAAGCTGGCTTTGAGGGATTTCTTGACCTCCTGCCCATGACGGCCTCTGAGGCAAGCCCTTTTGGGAGGGATCTCAGTGAGAACTGTCCTGGCCACTCAGTCATCACCAGCCCTGAGAGGGACATGTGAAGACTTCATTCCCAGTCAGGCAAAAGGAGCTGGAAGCCAGTCTCCAGGGTTTTTCCCTCCAGGATTCAAGAGGAAAGCCATTATGTGGATGCGACATGAAAATGTGGAAAAGGCACTAGCCTAGACTAATCCAGACCCAGTTAGTGGGAGGTACTTCCAGTTTGACCACTCATCAAAACGTAGCTGAGGAAATTATTAACCTTTCTGGGATGCAGATAGTTCTTCATCTTTAAGATGGTTGAATATTTATATGTTTTACCTCATGCCATTTGAAACTCTGGAAAGTTTTTCTAATCTTTTCCTTTAGTGCTCTATTCTTACCACCCTTCTGTCCCCGAGTATATTGTGAAACAATTTATTTGTTTCCATATTTACACAGAAGACTCCCAAGAGCCATGAGAGTACCGACCCTGAAGCATCTCACGCAGGGCCCCGAGGACCAAGAGAGCTCGATGACTGAAGAAGCAGATGCGTCTTAGTTGTCTTTTTAAGACGATGAGTTCTTTTAAACCATCTTTTACCAAAAAAAATTGGTTTTGTGCATCTTTATTTAAAAATCATCTTAAAACCTCATTAATTTTCCATTATAACCCCTGAACTAAATAAGAGAGGGAGAAAGAGATGAGGAGTTAGAGATATAGACAGAGATAGAGTGACAGAAATGGAGAGAAAGTGATTTTGTTTATTCTGTTTGAAATGATCTCCCAGCTAAATATCTATCTCAGTTCCCAACATGACCTGTCATAGTGCGGAGTACTGACCATATGTCGGGCACTTTGCCAGTGCCAGAGTTTTCAAGTCAGCACCTGATTCCTGTCCTAAGGATCTCACATTCTAGGAATGGATAACATGGAAATAGTATATCCAGCAGTGTCTGGTACCTAGAAAGTACTGTGTGTTTGCTGTTGTTGTTGTTGTTATTATTATTATTATTATTATTACTGTATTTCAGGTTTGAATCCTGATATTCATAATATTTATTATCAGGAACCCATCTTAAAATGAAATCATGCTACCAACTTTCAATGCAATACTTTCCAACTTCTCAATGAGCCAGAGAAATAAGGAAGCTCACAACAACCCTAAAAACCAAGTTTGATCAATCAAAACATTTTGGGATTCTAAAATTGTTCTCATTGTCCTTAAAGAGGGTAGATTGGACTGGAAAACAATCATGTTTGCCCCGATTCTGAACTGCTTCATGAATAAGGAGAACTCTGTGTACCTGGAAAAAAATAACAAAAGACATGTTTTCTGTCTACTACTGACTTCCCTTCTGCTGGGCCAACAGTTATCTGTTCAAATGAAACTCTAGGCAGTCATCCCTCAATCCAGAGGTTCTAATTTTTTGTGCTGACAAGAGAATGATTCATTCCCCTTCTCCCCCAAACATTATACTTCCATCAGATTACAATCAATAGCAACTGGCGAGGCAGGAAATTTAGGGGTTTCCCTAAGGTGGGTAGGTGGGTTCCATAGATATCTGGAGAGTATGACACCTCAAACAAAGCAGTAAATGTGGGAGGGAGAGAAAGTTCAATGGTATGGATTTTCTAAATGTTACAATAGCTCAGAGGATCAGACAATAAACCATGGGCATAAACCAGCATATTTCTGAATATCTTAGAAATTGGGACTTGTACTGGGAGTAATGCCCATCTACCTGCTATTAGCATTAATTCATTGTGCAAGATAGTGAACAGAATTGAGGCAATTCACCTACCTAGTTAACAAATGTGCAGCATTGATCTCTCCTTGTTCAAGCATAAGTGGAAAGAAAAAAGAAATGTGGGATCCATGGCAGAATATTGCCAAACAAAGGAATGAATATATTAGCCTAAAAGCTCAAATACACAGTATGCTTTCTAGAAATAACTTACCTTAGGAAGCAGAAAAAAAAAAGTATTTAGAAACTGTTTGGCAATTTTAATATGATGCAAAAACACATAGACTCAATGAAGCAAACAAATTCAGGTCAAGAGAAAGTAAGTGAGGTGGAAAATAGCAAGATAGGGTGCAACACCAATAAATTTAGATGAAAATGGGTCCAAGTGGGCTAAGGAAGGACTATAAAATATTAAAAATGAAAATTGACCAAGCACTTCCACTCCTAAGTATTTACCAAATAGAAATGAAAATATATTCACAGAAAGACTTGTACAAGAGAACACATAGCTCCTTTATTCATTATAAACTCAAACTGAAACACCCCAGGTCTATCAACAGAATTAGAAGTTTAAAAAACTGTGGTATATCCATACACTGTCATACTACTCAGAATTAAAAAGGGATGAATGACTGATATACAAACAACATGGATAAATCTCATAAACCAAAACATGCTGAGTGAAAGGAGACTTACCAAAAACACAGCATGTACTGTGTGATTTCTTATATACGATATCCTAGAACAGGTAAAACTAATCTATGGTAGAAAATATCAGAATAGTTCTTGTCCTGGGGTGGGGAGGGGAGATGTTGCTGGAGGGGATTGACTGTAATAGGCAAGAGAGAACTTGCCAAGGTTGTGATGATTTTTATCTGTGTGGTTGAGTTACACAGGTATGTGCATTAGTCAAAACTCAGCAAATGTGTACTTAACATTTGTGTATTTTATTGTAGGTAGATTTTACATAAAAATATTTAAGCAAGTATTCAATTCTAGTTAATAATGTGTATGCTAAAATAATTAGGGGGAAGTGTACTGATGTCTGCAATTTACTTTTAAATGTATGAAATATAGGGGCACCTGGGTGGCTCAGTGGGTTAAAGCCTCTGCCTTTGGCTCAGATCATGATACCAGGGTCCTGGGATCCAGCCCGCATCAGGCTTTCTGCTCAGCAGGGAGCCTTCTTCCTCCTCTCTCTCTGCCTGCCTCTCTGCCTACTTGTGATCTCTGTTTTCCAAGTAAATAAATAAAATCTTTAAAAAATAAATAAATGCATGAAATATATGATTTATTAATGGATGGATAAGGAGCTGGATGGATATATGAAAAAGCAAGATTAGGACAATATTAATGGAGAATCTAGGGGATATATATACATTTATGGTTAACATCTTTAAATTTTGCTATAAGATTGAATTTATATAATAAAATGTAAGGAACAAAATATAATTGCAGAATTAAAATCATTATTGTTAAGAAATTTACTTTGTGGAGAACTCAAAGTAACATTGAGAGAAAACTTGAGTTCTTCAAGTGTGCAGAGAAAAAGAATAAAGTTATAAAATAAGAGAGTAAATAAAGCATATGGAGAACTAACAATCCAAATTAGAATAACATTTAAGAATAAGGAGGTAATAAAACTCAGTATTTTCAGACACTTACTAGAAAACTAGTTAGAATTCTGAGAACCAACAAGGGTTGGGTAAATGGCCAAATATGTGCTCTGTACAAAACAAAGGAGAAACTATAAGTTTTCCACTTTGATGATAAATGGTTTAGAAGATACTATGGAGAAAGCATCCCATTCATAATATCAAAGAAAGAAGAAGAAAGAAAAAGGAAAAGTAGAAGGGAGAGGAGGAAAAGCTGAAGGAGGAAGAGGTAGTGTAATTAACATCTAGGATAGAAAACACGAAACTATTAAGAAGAAAAATGCCATTGCTAGATAGAAAGCTTATGAAGATGTTAACTCTTCCCACAAAACATTTTTAGATTTAATGCATTCCCATTGGGATGGAAGTGCAACTAGATGACATACACTGAAGTATTTTAAAGTCAATCTAAAGCATAAATAAATATGTTTAACCCAAAGTTTGATCTTGCAGGAAAAAAAGTAAAGAAAAGCAACAATAGAAAAAAATTAATTTTAAACTAAAAGAAAAGTGACAAGATTTCCTCTAGCAGCTATATTAAATAAAACACTATAAAGCTATAATATACAACAAGATGGTAGTCATCCCACAATTGATAATTTAATTAAATGAAAATAATATATAAGATCCTTAAACAAATCCCTACAGATGAAAGAATCTAATATTGTATATTATCATTACTGAAATATTAACAACTAGTGGAGATTATTGGATTAATGATATTTAGAAAATTGGTCATATAAGTAAAAAAACAATTTAGGTCCTCATCATAAATCATAGATCAAATAATTTGAATACATTTAATTTTAAATGTGAAATATAAAATTATTTACAATCCAGAAAAAAATAAGGAAATCTATAAGTGGGTTTTGAATGGGAAGAAATATGTAAGCATAAAGAAATGGATAAAATAGTAAAAGAAATGATACAGATATTTGACCAAATATGTATTTATAACTTCTGTAAATCCTTTATACATGAAGAGATTTTACAGACAAAATTTCTGATATCTCATCAACAAACAGCATAGATTTTTCACAAAAGATATAAATGTTATTCATCATCTGAAAAATGTTCAAATTCACTATAAATTAAAAAATGTAAATTAAAGCAAAAAATGTGATGTTATTTTGCCCATGAATTTGGCCAATTTTTAAAAATACTGAAGTAAAGGGCACAGAGACATATGTCACTACTCACTGCTGCCACGCATAAATATTATTAATTGGACCATGTTGGAAATATTTTTCATAATATAAATCCAGAACTGTCAATGAATTTGTGTTATTTGACCTGGTAATTTTCTTTTGGAGGTTTTTATCTAGGAAAAAAATTACAGATGCCATCAAAGATTAATGTATATGGGTATCATCACAATGTTATAAAAAAATGAAAAAAGATTCTAAAAAGTAACATAAAAATTAAAAAGTAAGCCATTTTGTACACTACCAAGCACACATTCAAAAGCCATGTTTTCAAATAATGTATAAAAGACACAGGAAAATGCTCGCTATACTATCCTAGAGGTACACATATTTCCCCCAATTACCTACATTTTTTGTAATAAGTGAATGAGCATATAATCTGTTTATACTTAAAAAGAAGTAAACTCTGTAAAACTACAGTTCAATATATAAGTGCATCAACATATTATGCAACTGTGTGATTAAGCAAGGAGCAATTATTCCTTGAAGTGAGGTCACCAGAAGTTGGGTAATAAAAAAAAATTCTCCAGAAAAGAATTTGGCATCATGTATAAACTCGTCAAACCACCACGATACTTGAAGCTAATATAACCCTGTGTGTCAACTATACTGAACATAAATAAATAAGTGAGCATGTAAATAAAAATTAAAAATAATAAAAAGAAAGAAAAGGAAATAATCTGATTTTATTAGACAAAGTGACTGACCACAGAAAGCAGAATGTCTTCCCATGTAGAGGGATGAAAATATGGTCAGAACAAGGCATAAGCAGGAGATGTTGAAGTGACAAATCTAGAGTGTGAGGTGAGGACAGAAGAGTGTCAAATGGAAGGTTGGTGAAAGGTAAGCTAGCTGCTAATTCTTTCCCGTTACCCTTCTGACAGGTTTGGAGGTGTGAGTCCTTCTGTACAATTCCTCACATGCTCAGGGTGCATTTGGGCCCGGAGTCCTGTACCACATGCACAGTTCATGATGTGGAGCAGAAGACCCCCCGGCTGTACCTACATAAGCCTTTACTGATCCAGGTGCTCAGCTTGTCGGAGAGATGGGGGAAACAGCTCTTGACAAAATCCTCAAAGGTCACTGTTGCTAAGGCATTGATGCTGGCAGCCACGGTGCTACAGGGAGAGAAAAGCAAGAACATAGTCCAAGCTAAATAAAGCTGACCAGCCTGCCCTGTCATTCAGGGCAAATAGACAAGGCAGGGCTCAAGAAACAAAAACCAGATACAGACATATTGTCCTTATTCTGGGACTTCAGGAGAGTTATGTGGCCTGCCTACTCACTCTTCAAAGCTGCCTCTGTGCTTTGTGCTCTTTGATTTCTTCAGACTCTAGTGAAGTAGCTTGACGTTCATGCTCTAATACCTACTAGTGCCCCTGAACAAGACATTAAATGAATTGGCAGGCAGTAATGGGTTGTGTGTGGATGTGTGTGTGCATTTAGGTTGAACTTGAGGCTGGAGGCAGTGACTGTCCTAATCCAGGAATCAGTAGAGTTTGCCACTCACTATTCATTCATTCATTTATTCATTCATTCATTCATTCATTCATTCATACCATTAATGTATGTCTTCATTCTAGGTACCAGACATACAATGGTGAACAAGAAAAACGTAGACCTTACACTTGGCAACACAGACATTCAACAACCACTTACACAATTGATCACAGTTGTTTGGAAGGAAAATAACAAGGTGCTATAAAAGTATGCCTTGCAGAGTCCTAAACTAATATGAAGTTAGGGGATTCTTCCCTTAGGAAATGATGATTAAGATAGGCATTGAAAGAACCCATGCAAATTGGGGGAAAAATGATGTTCTAGAGCAAAAGGACAATTACTTTTAAATGCCTCTAGCTGGAAAGCTTATTGCATTCAGCAATCTTAAGCCATCCCAGGCTTAGATGCAGTCAGTAAAGGAGAACAGAGCAAAAGATAAGATGGAAGATGGACAAAGGAAAAAACTACATAAAAGATTTGATATTCTCTCTGACTTTTCAACCACAGTCCAGTCTTATAGCCCTAAAACTCACTTTGATGACAGAGGACCTGAAAGTTGGGTTTTCTTTTCAGAATAGCATGAAAGTTTATTTAATTCCTCATATAGACCAGGAATATTTTAGTTAGTAGAATAGATAACAGTATTAAATTCATGTGAAGCAAAATCACAACCACAAAAAAAAGTTCTGGAAAAGAAACAAGCTGATGAACAAAACCTGGCCAGCTGTTTGTAAATTTCCCATTGATATTCAGTGGCTAATTGTTTTATTATCCTTCAGGGGTCATCTGAAGACAAACTAGCTGTTGGCAACAGCATGGAAGAAAATCCAAACTTTTTCCTTATCTGTAATGCAGAATAATTTTAGCTGTAGTTTATTTTAGCTGGAATAGTTTCAGGTCCACTGTATGCAAAATTAAAAGTTCCTTCCTTAAGTGCCAGTTACAGCAAGTTGAAATTTCCCAAGACCCAGTTCTAGGGAATTGAAACTGTAAGTACTTTGAGATACCATTCTCTTTTTCCTGAGAATCAGTGCATGGTGTGTGTTTCCTGCCAGACTTCCCTTCTACCTGCGGCCCCATGAAAGTCAAATAAGGAAAGGTGTCCAAGTAAAAAGTGTCCATATTCCCAACAGCTTTGTCTCAAAATATATCATCTGGATGTCTCACATGTACGGGTTGACCCTTAAATCCTTTGAAAGAGAGGAAGGAAAACACTTAATTTGGCTCATATAGAATCTCTACTGGGTTGCCTTTTTAGTCAGGTATATTAGCCATATGCCAATTTCTCAGATTCTAAAACTTCTGTAAGATAGTAGAGATCTCTCTTTTTAATTTTTCCTATCTCTCTACCACTCTCTTTTATTGTATCCCTATTACTGTCTTTTCCTTTCTAAACTCAACATCTGACATAAAGTTGTAGCAGATGGAATGTCCCTATAGCATGTACTGTCCACTGTGTCCCTTTCTTAGAAGTTTTGGACTTGAGACCAAAAGATCCATCCATTCTCTTATGGGAGGATTATCTGTTGACAACTGCATGTTCTGTATCTGGAGAGACTTAGTCTTAGAGTAAAAAATAAATAAATAAATAAATAAATAAATAAATAAATAAAAAGTAAAGCTCTATAGAGAGGGGCAAAATAAAAGCTAGAGTGCCACCACTCCTTGAGGTTGATCCTCTGGTGCTCATTTTTTGTCCTGAGTTTCCCTGAGATCTTAATCTCAACACCACAGAATAATACCACTTTGTGTTACTGAAGCAAGATCCTAAGAAGAATATTAGCAAAAATAATTCAGTAGTACACTGAACTAGAATTACACCAGAAGCAAGTTAAAGTCATTATACAAGTTCAAGGATATTGCTAATTTGGATATCTGTCAACATATTAATATGCCAAAAGTTTACAAAATAGCCACTTCAAAACTGCTAAAAATTTAATGAAAGTCAGTATCTCTGACAAAATCTTTCCTAAAAGTAGAATAAGCATATGCATTTTGTTCTTTTTTTTACAATTTGTTAACTTAAATGCATATTCTTTTTTAAAAAGAAAAATATTTATTTATTTACCTTAGAGAGAGAGAGAGAGAGTGAGAGCACAAGCAGGAGGGACAGGGAAGAGAGAGAGAATCTCATGCTGACTCTGTGCTAAGTGCACAGCCCAAGACAAGGCTCCATCTCAGGACTCTGAGATCACAACCTGAGCCAAAACCAACAGTGGGACACTTAACCAAGTGAGCCACCCAGGTGTCCCTTAAATAAGTATTCTTAGATGTAAATAGTATCTTTCAAACTAAAACTTTATATCACAGTTAATGGTAAAATCCAAGAGCCATTTACTCCTTTTCTCCTCACAAAAGCATGCCCTACCCCTTATAGTCTACTGCAGACCCATCAGGAAGAGAGGGACTTGACCTTGCACAGGCTTGACCTTGCACTTGGATACTAGTCTATCCCAGCCATAGGGGAAGCGTCTCTTTCCCCTCAGCAATCACTCAGCCAATGAAAAGCCACCACGCTTCGAACTCCCGATTTTCTCTAATTGGTCTTTTAGTCCATAACCAGCCTTCTGCACTTACTCCTTTTCTCCTCAAAAAAAAGCAGACCTCTCCTTTGTTCCCCACACTTGGTTACGGTTTTGCCTCAGCTTACTTGTCCCATATTTCCATTCTCTCTTATCCCCCAACAAACCCATCTTTTGCTGGTAAGATAGTGGGGGGGGGGTATTTTTAAGGTTAACGCTTCTAATGCTTTCCCATTGATCTTCGAATCCAAACGACTTCACAAAGTTTCACAAGTGCAGTTTCCGTCTCATACAACGGAGGAGAACATGAAAATGAAGCGTTCAGCAGGGCAGCAGACTGTGCAGTAAGTGGTGATTACGACCGCCATCACCCTGTCACCTCACTGTGCTTGCCATCACCACCGTCATCATCCTCCGCGTCGCCAGAGCGGAGTGTTGTCGAAATACTAACCTCAGAGTTCCGCTGAAGGCACAAGCCACGAAGAGACCAGGCAGTCCTGGCATCGTGGAAAATATCTCCATGACAAAGTATGGCATCAGCTGAAGGGAAGGTAAGACAAGACGGGATCAGTGGTCTTAGCAGCAGAGTCTCAAAGGTGAACATATCACTTTTTAGCAAAAGGAGTTGGGAAAAAAGACACAGAAAAAAAAAAATATATTAGAGGAGTTTGTGGGGACCCAGAGTGTCACCCAATGGCAGTTGAGGTTACGATTAATCCAACTTTGTGGAGTTGAGGTCCAGCTCCAGCTGGAGGGGAGGTGAGGGGTGGGAAGGGAAAGCTGATATTAGGGAAAAGGGTTGGATGAACTTTAGAAGGTTCAGGAACTTGTTTTATTTTTCCTATGTTTGTAATACACGCCAATCCCTTGCCTGTCTACCCTTAATGTTAGCAGTTAAATCCTAACAACAAATGCTTAAAACACATATTCAGGGAATCTAGGAATTATGGTTCTACTCTGTAGTCAGATTTGTGAGACTGGAACCCCCCAGGGCATAGGGGACAGTGGAATATACAGAAGGGAGAGAGGTGATGGTTCTTCTTCTCCATAAATGGAGTTTTTGAAAGCACTTTTAATGTAGTATTTTGGGGTGATGGTGTTTAAGTTATGATGAGAAGGCATGAGCAGAAGCTCTATAGACATAAGGGTCATTTCTTCAATTTGAGAGTAAAGCATCTTTAATCAACCTTGAGACATATAGAAAAAAAGAATTGAAATGTCATATCAGCAATCAAAGCCATGAGTTCAAGCCTAACTTCCACTCTCCTCAGCCTTGCCCTGGCCTCTGGCCTTTTCTTCACGGACAAGGTGAGACATCTTTTTATGTGTCACTCCTCCATTTAGAACCTGGTGTGTGGTGATGTCACTCAAGAGGAGAGGAAAGAATTCAACTCTCTCGGGGTTAGAAAGTGGCTTGAGAGCCAGGTGGGATGAAAGGGAAGAACCCATATTACTCATTCATGGCCAGAAGCACACTCATCTCAGCTGTTCCCCACTGGTTCCAAGGGAACACATACCTGGTCTGGTGCTGAGATAATGCCAGAAGTCCAAGGGTCACAATCTCTGAAGTGGGAGTACATGATTAAGCCAGAGAAGACAGCACACACCAGAATGATCCAGAGACCCAACAAGTTAAAATACAAGGCTCTAGAAAAGAACAAAAAGCTCTGTTGGTAGCCTCTATGCCATATTACAGTATGATGAAGACATTACCAAAAATTCAAGGAAAAAATTTGGAGGGATTTTTGCTATAAAATAAAATTCCACAGTCTTCAAGAATCATTACATTTTATACATTTGCAAATTTTTGTTTGTTTGGGAACGTTACACTTTAGATTGATGACTAAATTTCAATGAGGTAGATTTTTGATGGCTTTCCTTTTGAAATCAGGAGTTTTTCTGCAAACTCTCAATGTGTGGTGTAAGATCTATTCTCTTGGATGAAATTTCACATACCGATCACTCATATTATATAACTTACAGTGATTTTCCCCCCACTCAATTCATAAAACTGTCAAAAAGCAAACTTACATTTTAACATCTTTTCTTCCAGAGGGATAATGAGATAAATGTAGAAGTAGACACGTTTTGGAAATAATCACTTTGGAGACTGATTTAGATGAAATTTAAAGCTGAGGTTTTTTTTTTTTTTTAAAGAGAATAGAAAATATGCAAAACCCAAGGTCATTTTACCATATTCTGGGGAGCAATTCTTTTTATTTGTACAATAAAGATATGCTTAATTCCAGTGAGAGTGCTATGGCAATATCCTATGGTTATTTTGTATTCATTGTTGTTTTTGAAAGTCAAAATATTACTAGTTTTAGGGGGTTTTTTGAAAGATTTTATTTATCTACTTAGAGAAAGAGAGAGCACCGGTGGGAGGCAGAGGAAGAAGAGATAGAATCCCAAGCAGGCTCTATGCCCAGCACAGAGCTCAATGAAGGGCTCGATCTTAAAACCTTGAGATCATGACCTGAGCTGAAATCAAGAGCCAGACACTTAACCGACTGAGCCACCCAGCTGCCCCATTAGTTTTCTTAATCTCAAGGAAGACTTGAAAGTGGGCTGGATTTATATAAACAACCTTATTCTGGAGAGAGTTTCAAAGGGCCAGGAAAGCAACAGTGGGAATTTTCTTGGATCAAGTCATTATTTGAAGGGAATCAGATACATCCACATTTAGATGTAAGGACACAAATTAATTTCAAAGCCTCTGAAAGCCCATACTGTACAGGTGTACCTAGCGTTCAGAAAACCCTTGAGTCAAACTACCCATTTATGAAGCAAATCTGGTTAAATGAGTCTCTCCTTTGCAAGTTTCTATTTCATACTATTTACATTAGAAAAGGGACTTATCCTAGAAGTTACTTCCTTGAGAGTATTCTAACAATGTTTCTTGTGGAGCTGTATTGGTTTGTTTGTTTTTGTTTAGAGGGATTGGTTTAGAGATAGCCTTTTGGGGATACAATTAATACATGAGGAAGTCAATACCTATTAACTGCATTGTTTGTACTCTTGCTGTCCTCCCTTCTGGGCAATTTTATTCAAACCTTTACTTAGGCCACCTCCAAGAGAGCCCTCCCTGATCATCTTTTATTCACAACAGTCTGTCTCTTCTCTCTTAATCAGTTTCTACTTATACTATTGTACACCTTGACAGCACTTAGCATTATCTGAAATTGTAAATACATTTTATACATTTGCTTTTTATTCGTTTCCCCCACTCCAACAAACACAGTGTTATAGAATTGTTCTGGCACATAGAAGACATGAAATTATTTATTTTTGGTAGTAAATAATTTAATGATTGAATTAATTAATGGTAGAAATTCACTACAATATGATTGTACTCCTCATATCACTTATTTCTTTAAAAGAATGTTGGACCGTGAGTCAAAAGACTTTATCCTTAATTACCATCTGATGTTACACAGGTCATGTGACACTCAGAGACCGTTGTATCATCTCTAAAAAGAGTGTTAACACATCTGCTCTCCTTCTATTATGGGACTAATATGAGGAATGAATGAGTTACATTCCTGAAGAGACGTAGGTTATATGGCCATACATGCATACATTATCCAAAATAATTTCAAGTTATTGAAATGGGAAATGAGAAACCAGTGGCAAAATTGTATTGAATGTTAAAATCCTTGTGCTGTGAACTTTTCCTTAGAAATGGACTTTGAGTACAGGAATTTAGTAAAGTGTCAGGATATAAAATCAATGCACAGAAATCAGTTGCATTTCTCTACAACAACAACAAGACAGAAGAAAGAGAAATTAAAGAGTCAATCCCATTTACAATTGCACCCAAAACGATAAGATACCTAGGAATAAACCTAACCAAAGAGGCTAAAAATCTATACTCAGAAAACTATAAAGTACTCATGAAAGAAAT